>CAFUXE010000741.1:29654-61491 GCA_903364295.1 Serranus cabrilla
AGTAAAAAATAGTAAGTATTAGATTTAACTACCAACAAAATAAAAACTGTTAACAAGTGACATGAAATATATAAGTGTAAATACAATATAAATAAGGCACTGTTCCTACATCATCAGTTAGAGGAGATGGCAAGTCAGCAGGGTCTGTTGGTGAAGCCTTCATTTCTGATTCTGCATCACTGGGTTCTTCTGAGGTGCAGGCAGGAGATAAGTGTAGATGGCCGAGGATTTACAGGGATGGGATTCCGATATCTCAACAGCGCAAGACAGAAGTGGAGTATGTGACACAACTGGGTGTTATAGTACAATAATAAGACCCATTGCAAGAATAATATTAAATAAAATGAAAAAATAAAAATGAAAAAAATATCTAACAATGTGTCAATAAAAAAGTAGACAAATGTACACTGCTCAAAAAAATAAAGGGAACACTTAAACAACACAATGTAACTCCAAGTCAATCACACTTCTGTGAAATCAAACTGTCCAATTAGGAAGCAACACTGATTGACAATCAATTTCACCTAAATTATAGGCGGACACCCCCAATCAAGGAGTGGTTCTGCAGGTGGTGACCACAGACCACTTCTCAGTTCTTATGCTTTCTGGCTGATGTTTTGGTCACTTTTGAATGCTGGCGGTGCTTTCACTCTAATGGTAGCATGAGACGGAGTCTACAACCCACACAAGTGGCTCAGGTTCTGCAGCTCATCCAGGATGGCACATCAATGCGAGCTGTGGTAAGAAGGTTAGCTGTGTCTGTCAGCGTAGTGTCCAGAGCATGGAGGCGCCACCAGGAGACAGGCCAGTACATCAGGAGACGTGGAGGAGGCCGTATGAGGACAACAACCCAACAGCAGGACCGCTACCTCCGCCTTTGTGCAAGGAGGAACTGCAAATGACCACCAGCAGGCCACAAATGTGCATGTGTCTACTCAAACGGTCAGAAACAGACTCCATGAGGGTGGTATGAGGGCCTGACGTCCACAGGTGGGGGTTGTGCTTACAGCCCAACACAGTGCAGGACGTTTGGCATTAGGCCGAGAACACCCAAGATTGGCAAATTCGCCACTGGTGCCCTGTGCTCTTCACAGATGAAAGCAGGTTCACACTGAGCACATGTGACAGACGTGACAGAGTCTGGAGACGCCTTGGAGAATGTTCTGCTGCCTGCAACATCCTCCAGCATGACCGGTTTAGCAGTGGGTCAGTATTGGTGTGGGGTGGCATTTCTTTGGGGGGCCGCACAGCCCTCCATGTGCTCGCCAGAGGTAGCCTGACTGCCATTAGGTACCGAGATGAGATCCTCAGACCCCTTGTGAGACCAAATGCTGGTGCGGTTGGCCCTGGGTTCCTCCTAATTCAAGACAATGCTAGACCTCATGTGGCTGGAGTGTGTCAGCAGTTCCTGCAAGATGAAGGCATTGATGCTATGGACAATCCTTCTTTTGTCTTCCAATTGAGACATAAAGGAGCATAAAACAGGGTACAAATGGCTAGAGTCTGTGGCTCAGGTGGTAGAGTGGTCGCTCACCGATCGGAAGGTTGGTGGTTCGATCCCTGACCATGGCAGCCTACATGTCAAAGTACCCTTGGGCAAGATAATGAACCCATTTACACGGTCTTATACCCCAAATTGCTCCCGCTGCGTTCATCAGTGTTTGATTGAATTCCTCAAGGTGGCAGGTGGCACCGTGTAGAGTAGCCTCGTCCACCAGTATGAATGTGTGTGTGAAAGGGTGAATGAGTGGAGTCTGTCGTGTAAAATCGCTTTAAGTTTCGCAAAGACTAGAAAAACACTATATAAATGCAGTCCATTTACCATTTAGAATTAACAAACTGTGTAAATCCAGTCAGGTGGCAGGACAGTGAAACATTATTAAAATCTGACTACATGGTCCTGTAGAACTGCACATGGAACTTCAGCAGTTGCCTTGGGTGGTTATGATATGACTAAATTCTCTTGGTACATAGTACGGTCTTATACCAACTGCCAATATCTCTAACAGCACATCCTCTCCTTGACAGTAATATGTGCAGGACTGCTCCATCGCTGGTTAACAAATAAAGCCATCTCTGTCTGCTCTGAGTGAAGCCAGGTAGATCCACACTGGAGTCTGAGATGTTTTGATTCAACCAAGTTTCCGTAAAACACATTAGACTGAACTCATGGTAAATCTATATCTTATATCTCAATTTCCAAGCCTTGACTTTTGCTTCAGCACAGCAACCACAAAAACGCCTCCAACTCAGCTGGAATAGGCTGGTGATGTCCTCCAGAATTGCTCTGTTTAAGTGGCAAAAGTTGTTCTCTTGAGTAAACTCTTCTCCCCACAGAATTATCCATCAAAAATAGTACATAAAAAACTGTACAAAAATACAGTATAATACAGTTAAATTACAGAGCCACCAGACTTTGCTGCTAAAGGTTTAAGCGCATTCTGTCCACACCACATCCCTACACTGCCTTATTTCTACTCACCCGTCCAAAATGCACAGTAATTGGCCTCTGGTCATCTAAGGTTCGCAGTGGCCCTTCTCTGCTGACTGCACTGGTGGAAGAAGTGAACCCTGCTGTGTTGCTGTCATCAATGACTGCTGACCCTGCTGTGGAGAAGCCATTTTCTGCTTGTTCCTGCAAAAGGATGACACAGCAGAGAGGAGTGAAAGCACTGCAGGGGGACTGTGACAAAGCCCTGTCACTGATTTAGACACCACATGGTGAGGGCACACATTGTCCCATCTTTCAGTGTAGAATGCACACCTTACTTATTTAGAAGTCACACACCTAAGGGCTCATTTTGGAGCATACCATGTGTAACTGGGGCACAGGTGATTTTACCTATTTCAGGAAGAATCTGTAAAACTTGGGCCTTTATCATGACATATTTTATTTGGAAATGGTGATTATTGAAGTTACCATGTACATTTGAGGGAGATCTGCCATTAAGAGATGTCAGGGGTCAAGTGAAGGATGATTCATTTAATTAGCAGTTTGTTGGTCTTTGGGAGGGGCTTAACCTTTATAAGTGACTGACAGCCAAGGCTGTGGGAAGAGAGAGAATTGGAGACTGATGGTGAACACTCCAGGTGATTGAAAATCCCTTTTTGTTTATATATGGTGAGATATTTGCCTTTGCTGTGGACGTCCCAAGTTTTCTTTTTTTCTGTCAGACAGCCCTTTCCTTACTCCTTTCCTTAGTCTTACTACATTTTCTCATCAGTATAACTTAACAGTACAACTTATACTGCAAAACAGCTTTCTTTGTCTGACTTTTCATGGTTTGTGGAAGAAACAAAAAATACAAAAAAAACACACCTTAAGATTAAAACTCTCAAACTTAAACAAAAGCGTGACAGCTTTTACAAGAAAAAATACAACAAAACAACAAATAATAATATATACAATACAGTGTAGAGCCAGATACCTTTTGCTTAAGTCTGCTCTTGACTTCCTTGATGCGCATTTTTGCATGATCCTTAGCCTGTCAAATAAACAAAAACAAAGCCAGATCATTGCCATTCAAATTTCCTACTAATGGTTTAAATGTTTACTTTGTAACAGAAGCCAGAGAAATGCTTACAAACTTGTAAGCGGTCTTCATGGCTGGGTTTGCCTTGGTCTTCACTGTGTTGAAGATAGCCCCACCTCCTTTCTATCAGAAAACAATGACACAGCATTTGTTAGTGACAAGACACATCACTGTACCACTCAGATCACCTTATATCTGGACACATATAACATATATTGTATGTTGCTCTGAAGAATGAGAATGCCGTCTGCTGGAGGGGTGGTGCCATCTACTGCGACCAGCTGCGTCTTTTCATAGCCGGTTGTCCAGTAAAAGATTGAAGAAGGGTGTGGTGAGCTGTACAACTTGATCTCTAAGCCCCTCTTGTTCTCTCCCAAAACCTAGTCTCACCTTGTTAACAGTAGTTTAATGTACTCTTAGTTTGGCAATAGAGTAGGTTTAAATACTTTCCCTCTGCCCATTGCTTTGGAGGTGTCAGCATAACCCTAATCTAAACTAGTCTACTGAGAAAGGGATAGCGTTTGAACATGCTCACTTTTTCCTATGTCAAGTTTAAGTGAACCCATCAGGCTTACCGAGCTTTCCAGAGACCACACACCTGCAGTGTGTAGTTGTGGTGTGGAACCTTCTGACATCGGAGTCGTGCTGTCCTTAAGAGAACAACAACCTCCATCTGTGTGCTTTTCTGCACAGAAACCAGTCTGCGGCTTAGAGGGATTATGATGTGGGTAGTCGAAAGTTGTTGGCCATGGTGTTGGAGATTGAGGTACCGTAGGGTGCAGAGGGAGACTCGATAGCCCACTTTGTGGAGGAGCTAATACAGAGAGAGCTAACTTTGCCCAATGGGACCAACCCATTAATTCAGCGAGCACACCGAGCGGTAGCGAGGAGACCCGGCCTCGGAGAAACGCCACGGTCTATCATCTTTAACTTCCTCCAGTTTGATACCAAAGAGTTGATATTAAGGAAGGCCTGGCAGAAGCAGATTAAATTAAATGACACACCTATCTTTTTTGACCACAACTACGCGGCAGAGGTGGTGCAGAAATGCAAAACCTACACTGAAATTAAAAAGACCCTGAAGGTTAAAGGCATCAGATTCCAGACGCCCCTGACAAAGATCAAGATCCACTGGACAGACGGACCCCGGCTCTGTAACAGCGCGAACGAAGCAGCCAAAGAGGGGAAGTATATTTTGGTCAGGGGGAAAATTGAAAACCAATTGGTTACACTTATTAATGTCTGTGCACCTACAGATAGCGATAAGGGCTTTTTCAGGAATCTATTTGAGACCATGGAACAGGAAACAGAAGGATTTGAAAATGTGGAGGGGATTTTAACATTTACACTGAACCAGAACTTGGATACAACTAGTAGAAAAAAAGTAGTAAAATTCAACTGACCAGATATATAAATTTCTGTATTGATTGAACTTGGAATGACAGATGCCTGGAGGGAATTACACCCTCTGGAGAGGGATTTTACTCACCCCATCACTCAGTGCACACAAGGATTGACTACTTCTTTATGAATACGGTTGATAGATTTAGAGTGGAAGAAATTGGTGTAGCAGACTTATCAGACCACTGTATCCTTCACCTGACACTAAAGCTGAACAGTAGGGGAAAGGAAAACAGTATGGAGAATGAAATAACCCCAAATTTGTTGAGGAGATTAAAACAGAAATAAACTCATACAGGGAGGTGAATGATAATGGAGAAGTAAATAATACCATTCTTTGGGATGCTCTGAAAGCAGTTATGAGGGGAAAACTAATAACTTAAACAGCATATCTGAAGAAAGCTCGACAGGAATTATATCAGACTATGATTAAAGATCTTAAGAATTTAGAACAACAACATAAAAATCTAAATGACCCAGGCATGCTTCAACAAATTAAAGAAGTAAGGACAAACATAAATGAGATTCTAGCAAAACAAACTTACTACGAATGGTGAGTGAAATCAGAGCTTTCCATTAGCGCCGACCATTAACTCATGTGCAGCTGGCTACTGCAGTTTCTAATAGAATAGTTTTGATTAACAAGTCTATGGTTGCGATTCACTGCGGCGTGTACATTTAAATCTCACGACAGAACGCATTGATAATGAAATTCACTGCCAACACTTTCAATAATTGTTTTTTATCGATTCGTTGTTGCAGCCCTAGTGTGGGTAGAAGCATTTAGACTAGCTCACCTTCACAGTGAACAGCCATTGGTGGTAGGTCTTGTCACTGCCTGTGCAGGGAGAGTAAAAACAAGAAAAGGTCAACAACAAATATTGGACATGCAGAATGCTGGTAAGAAGTTTTAGGAAATGTGGTGTGGAATCTTATTGAAAACAACTAAAGTGTTTCACTGGTGTGCCACTGAGTCAGTGCCCCCCTAACTCCACTTTTGTCTTGTAACTTTTTGTCTGCACTAGATGTTGGAATGTGTTGTGTTGTGTTCTGTATAATGATATACTGTGATTATACAGCAAGGACTGACAAAACTGGAAGACAATAAGAGACCTTCTTCTAGAGCAGTCTGACAAACATCTATTGAATACATTTCCACACTCATTAGATCAGTTCTCCCATACTGCTGTAGGATCTGCTGATCATAGTACTCATGAAGACTTATCAGTGTGTGTCATGTATTTGTTTATAATCATCTGGTATCATAACAGAAGTTGTCTGATGGTGTCAATACAATATTCATTCATCTAAAACAGAGTCACTGTTGGGACTTAAATGGTATAGTGATCGTTTGAGAAGAATGAAGTCTTGTAACCTCTTCAGAACAGAAGAGATAAACATCAAAGCCCTTGACTTTGTTTAACATATAAAATAAAGATAGGGTACTGCTGCAACGCACAGCACCAACTCCATGGGAAACCTTGCTCCAGACATGGTGTATTAATCTGATATCTCTGCTTGATATGATGGTGTCTGGCCAAATGACATGTGGATGGGTGTTCCCAACAAAAGACTAATGTGAGTGCTGTGAGAACTGATTCAGACTGAGACTTTTGCCTTGTATTTACTATAGCCAGCAATAGCAACAGAAAAGAGGATATATAGAACAAAGAAAAATGTGGCTGGTCTTTGCACGGTCTTTTTGCTTTCATGCCAAACACAACAGCACATAGATGGATATGTGAAGGTACACTTTGTGCTTCCATGTCCACAGACCTGTTTGATAGATGACAAACTAACACATCACTACTGATTCACCTGCATATTCGCTGATGTTGATCTCCTCCTCAAAGATGTCACTGAAGCCCTCTCCTGAATTCAACAAGTCCAACCGGCCATCAATGAACTGTAGGTAGAACCACAAAATTTATTTTTGTGTGAGAGGAGGGATTTACCAGAGGATTTTTTTCAGCAGCGGGGGTGACCACAGATCAATGGCACTTGACTGCAAAACATATATATTTGTACAAACACAATTCTAAGTATATGTTTTGGGAAAATAAGGTTTCTTATTGACCCTCAAAGAAGGTGTGCTCACTTTGAAGTCATAATGGCCTTTCTAAATATCCTTATTAAAGTCTGACCAGGTTATTCACAGTTGAAATACTAAAGTCTGGACCATCAACAAGAATTTCTTTTTTCGCTTTATTTTTTACTTAGCCCAAAGTTAGTTAGTTTTACTTGTTTATGCATTTTTATATAGAAAACAATAGCCTTATCTGCTTTAATTTATGTATTCAAAAGTGACGCACTCGTGAATTTTCTGATAGTAAAAATGCAGTAAAATAAAGTTTACAGGAGGGTCGTTTCTGGACCGTAGCCATGTGAGACCTACAGCGGCTGAACGCCCATGACCAAACCATATGCTCGAGCTGGAGCGCACATGCAATGACAACGGCACCGAGCTAGCCAGGCTGGACTCCACAGTGAATTTTCTGAAAGCCCAGGTGAAACTACTGAATGACAAAAGCGAGGACCTAGAAGGGAGGTCAAGGAGAAATAACATCCGCTTGATTGGTGTAACGGAAGGAATGAAGGGCTCTCGACCAACCAACTTTATTGCACAGCTCCTAAAGGACACGTTGAAGCTGGATGAGGTGCTGCTGCTTGATCGAGCTCACTGCACCCTCCGTGTGAAACCTAAAGTCGGACAGGCACCCCGTCCTTTCATTATCAGGATACACTACTTCCATGTCCATAATGAAATTCTGCGGCGTGTGGGTGAGATGTCTTTTTAATTTTAGTTTTTATAGTTTTTCTCCTATTTTGGTATCAACAATGATTCAACATACAGTATTTCATTTTCAGATATTATCGCTCTTTAGTTTAAGTGAATATTTCAGTGGTATCTCACATATCTCTGATGGAGCTTTAGTTTTGGCTTAGCAGAGTTTAGGTAGAAGATGGGATTAGTACATGTCTCATTCGGGGAGATGCTTATGCAGGTTTTGTTCTCTTGTTCCTTGTTCCGTTGTTATTTCATGTTTGTATCATTAGATCACCTCACTCTAATTTTTGTAATGGCTATCCATCTGTCGCTGTGCACACCTGTACGCACATTTACTTTAATATCAGTACTTGCTATGGCTGAGAATAGCCAGTTCTCTCAGTCCGGGAGGGGGCTAAGATTTATACATTGGAATTGTAGGGGTCTTAATCACCCGATTAAGTGTAGCAAAGTACTCCATCATCTTCAACACTTAGGAGGGGATGTTGTCCTTCTTCGGGAGACTCATTTAAAAGTATCGGATCATGCTAAACTGCGTAGGAGGTGGGTTGGTCAAATGTTTCATTCATATTTCCAGGGTAAAGCGAGAGGTGTTTCAATCTTGATTCGAAAGTCAGTTGATTTTACTTGCTCTGATATAGTCTCTGACACTGACAGGAGATATATAATTGTTACTGGTCATTTATGTAATACTCCTGTTGCTCTCATTAATATGTATGGTCCTATTTGGGACAATGAGGCCTTTTTCCAGTTAGTATTTCCTAAATAAACCAACATGCCCTCGTATTTCCCGATACTTGGAGGTAACTTTAACTGTTGGATCAACCCAACATTAGATCATTCCTCCACTAGAAACTTCAGAATTCAGTTACAAAATCAGTTGAAGTTATTCAATCCTTTATGGATTAATTTTCCATGTCAGATCCCTGGCGCCTTTTTAACCCTTCAGGGAGAGCATATTCCTTTTTTCCCAATGTGCATTACACCTTTACACATATTGACTACTTTCTGCTGGATAGCCACCTCTTGTCGTCAGTATGTTCCCTCTCTTATGATGCTATTGTAATTTCTGATCATGCTCCTGTTATTTTGGAATTTGAGGGCTACAATGTTGCACCACCCCCCTTGGCATCTTAACACACGGTTGCTATCCAATGAAAACTTTGTGAGTTTTAACTTACAGCAAATAGACTATTTTCTATCCCTAAATAAAACTCCTGATGTCTCTATGTCTGTGATTTGGGAGGCTCTGAAGGCCTATTTAAGGGGGGGTAATTTATCATTTTCAAGCTATGAAAGCAAGTTTAGGAGGAAAAAAATGTCTAAAGTGAAGCAACAGATAGTTTAGCTTGACAATACTTATGCTACCTCCCCATCACCTGTTATTTTTAAAGAACTGCTTTCATTGAAAGCAGAATATGATGTTCTCACCTATGCTCAGGTTGAAGACCTCCTGCTAAAATCCAGATCCACGTACTATGAGCATGGGGATAAAGCAAGCCGACTACTTGCTCACTACTTACGACAGGCAGCATCCTCTCACCAAATCCCACAAATTAGAACTTCATCTGGTGTTACATCAGACCCTAAATTAATTAATGAACACTTCAGACAATTCTATATGTCTTTATAGTCTTCTGAACATGCGACTGACTCTTCTGCCCTCAATCACTTCTTTAGCTCTCTTTATATTCCTGGAGTAGATCCTGAGTCTGTTAAGATTGCTGAAGCACTAGTGATCAGTTTTTTCCAATGCAAGCGGGGAAATGTCCAGGTCCAGATGGATTTCCAATAGAATTTTATAGAAAATTCTTTGACAAATTGGCCCCAATTTTTTTAAGATATGTTTAATGAATCCTTTTTTGTTATCAAAACTCCCACCAACTCTCATGCAGGCTACAATTTCACTGATTTTAAAGAAAGATAAGGACCCCCTACTGGCCTGAAGTTATCGACCCATAAGTTTGTTGTATGTGGACCTAAAACTTCTGTCTAAACTCCTTGAATCAGTTCTTCCATCCCTCATCTCTCCAGACCAGACAGGATTTATTCGTGGTAGAATTGTTTTCTGATCTCAGGCAGCTTTTTAACTTTCTGTACAGTCCCTCCTTGTCTTCTCCATGCGGAGAAGGCTTTTGAGCGGGTGGAGTGGGATTATATTTTTTACACCCTACAGAAGTTTGGTTTATTTCCTGAGTGAGACTGTTATACACTTCACCCACAGCTTCCATTAGAACCAATAACATCCTTTCTGAACATTTTCCTCTCCACCGCTCCACCCTGCAAGGCTGCCCTCTGAGTCCCCTTCTGTTCGCCATTGCAATTGAGCCTCTTGCTGTGTAGCCCTTTGATCACACCCCCGCATCAGAGGCATCCTCAGGTATGGTGTTGAGCACACTGTCCCGCTTTACGCAGATGATCTTTTAGTGTTTCTTTTGTTTGTTTGTTTTATTTTTTTTGTTTATTTGTTCATATATTTATATACAAGTGTCTTGTACATTGTCTTTATTTAAGTTTTGTGATAATAATAATGAAAAACTTGATACTTGCTTTCCTATATCTGTCTGATGTCTGTCTCATTTATGTGATGAAAATTCAATCAATAAAGTTTGGGGAAAAAAAGTTTACAGGCACATTGCTTTCATTTTAAAGGTGGTTGTAACATGTTCTTACTGTTACGACTCGTAAATACATGCAACACGAAAAACAAGTAGAGCCTAGCTTGACTGCTGTGTGCTTTAGCTAGCCATTAACTAGGTAGCCTAACCTCACTCAAAAACTTGAATAGTGCTTGCGCTGTTGTGGTTGTCATGACATCCTGGCAGGGATCCATTCAACGACTACTCGTTTTGTGGAGCCTACCGATGTGGTCACTGCTACAGAGTAGATAGTAATAAAACAATCCCCTATTCTGAAGTAGCAGCGAGCGTAATTTAGCAGTGGAGGGGCGCCGCTAGTCAATGACTGTAGCAAAAAAAACCTGGGGGTGAAATAAAAACGTGTGTAGTACCAGTTATTTGGGTAGAAAAAAAAAGTACGTTATTTGGGTTAAAAAAAGGATATTTTTGGGCCAGAGGTTAAGGTTAGGGTTACGGTTAGAGAAGTAGTGGTTAGGGTTAGGGTAAGTCTCAAGGTAATTAATTTAAATCCACGTAATGTCACCAAAAGTGACCAAAGGTGTGTGTGTCTGTGTGTGTGTGTGTGTGTGTGTGTGTGTGTGTGCACCTGTTTGAAGAGCTGCAGTTGGATGGCATTCTGGAGGAACTGTCTCATGGAACTGGAACGATGGGTCACAAAGGTTTCCTCATTAAATGTTATTGGCTCTCCCTAAACAGGTCAAAAAACATACCGGCTTTCACAATACTGTTCAACTCTAACACTAACACATTCAATATTTTAAGTGCCCATTGACCTAAAGGGCTGTAATAAGGAACACATTTGACAGAGTCTAGCTTTCTTTGCCTTACCTGGCTTAACAAAGCCTGAAGCCCCAGTCAAAAATAACAGATATCACAAGTCGTTGTTATTCAGGTTTGCTTCATCGGGATCCGTACACATTCCCATAAATGGGTAGCCTGGGTGCAGCCGAACTTTAGCCCCGCCTACAACATTTTTCTGCGGGCAGTTCGGTCTGGCACTTCTCCATTAAGGAGCTACTATACGCTGTATGGAAAAAAACGGACCAATGAAGTTGTCAGGGCGGGCTTTACACGACGATGGACAGATGATTAACAGTAACATAATCAGTCACATGACTAAAGAGCGCTTGGGTTTGTGTACAACGAACAAGGCTGCCGCTGGAGAGGTGAGGAGTTTGATTTGTCAGCTGGCGCCGATGGTCGCGAAGAAGTTGGGACACAAGGGAAACCCAGTGCTCATTGTGGTTTCACCTTTGGTCGCACTTATGGAGGACCTGGTGAAGGAGGCGACTGAGACGGGCATCGCGGTGATGCAACTCAGCGTGCACGAGCAGTTGGACGTTACGAGCGCTGTTGGCAGCCCGGAATCCTGGCTGAACATACGTCACATCCTACACTGCTCTGGTTGGTTGTTGATCCACCCAAAAGAGCAAAGAGGCATTTTTTTTCCTGGTTCAGTTGAAACACGCTTCATAATCACAGCCCAATGGATCAGTTTCAGACTCACATTCTGACTAGAAGGGTTATAAATGGGGGCATTTCACAGTAAAAAAAATGTTCCTGCCTCCAACTTTCATCAAAGCTCTATTGTGTCTTAGTGGCTTCATGGAAAATACTATTGCTATTGCATACCACTTTTTCGTCATCTTTCTATTAGCTGTGCAGCATGTAGTGTTCTTACTCAGAATTTCTTTGTCACCAACTGAATGCATGAAGGTTTCAGTGGCAAAAGAAGTTTGTGCTACTGTAATTACAGAGCTTTGTTTCCAACATACTACTCAACAAGTTTGCAGAGAATCTGTATCACTCATGGAAATTATAATAAGGAAACGCCAATTGATCTAATTTGTCTCTTAATACTCTCTACTTCTGAAGAGAACTTCTCACAGTTGTGTCACAAAGTCCAGAGGATTTTGCATGAATGGTGATGCAAAGGAGGTGATCGGTCAAAGATGCTTTTTAGTCAATTTCAATCTGAAACTTAACAAAAACTGCTCTGAGGCAGGTGAGGTCTGTGGCATACGTCGCCACTGCAATCTAAATGGATTAAAAAAGAGCTACCTTCATGACCATGACCTTCATGATCAATCAAAGTGACCAACTCTATCACTCTTTCTTGGTTCCCCCCAGTCTTTAGTATATACTGACCGACTCAATTTGCAAAGCGTTTCTGTAGCTGCCGAACAGAGCCACCTGACTCCTGAGAAAGGCTCGCGCCACATCATCACCAGTGGTTGTTGAAACCTTCCTCAAACGGTTCTTTAACGATGAGACCTGTGGGACATGAAGTCACAGTCATTCGAACAAAATTTTATCTGTGAATGTTCACATCCATCTTTCAAAACTGAAATACATTGTGAACTGTGCAGAAGTTCCTCACCACATCATTGGGCAGACTTTGAAGGTCATCATATGGTGTTTCAAGGGTGTTTGTATCCACATTCAGGACCACCACATCATCCAGAGCCATCCCCCGAACTTTCTACAATAGGAATAAAGTCCACTGAATACACAGTCTTATAAGACGGGTTGATACTATACCATTCAAAACATCAGTATAAAATAAAGAAGTGTAAGAAGAAGTTCACTGCAATTTATTTGAATGATCTGGTATCTACACTCACTGGCCATTTTATTAGGTGAAGTGTGTAATAAAGTGGCTTTTCTTCCTCATTATGGTGATCGATTTGAATTTCAGCAAGTTGTCTTGACCATGTCTACATACCTAAATGTGTTGAGTTGCTGCCATTAGTTAATTAGATATTTGAGTTAATGAGTAGTTGAAAAGGTTAACCTAATAAATTGGCTGGAGATGTTGTTTTTTATTTGCAAGTTATAGATACTTACCTCCATCAGGCTGGAATGTACTCCGATGAGGTAGGGCATTGGGGCACTGAAAATAAATGGCAGTTTTATGCATTTATTACTGAGGTAATAACTGGGTTATGGAATTTAAACAACAGTTGCTTATAAAATAATTCTAATAGTACTTGTCAAGCTTTGTCTGGAAGTTAAATCCTGGTAATACAGTGTTCTTCAAATGTTCCCTTAGATCTGGATCTGTGTGATCACTCCTACCAATCAACTACTTTCTACATGTTTAAGTTACAACAACAAAGGAGAACTGACTGGCATTTGTGAAGTTGCTTTTGCATTTTTGTGTTTGTTTTGCACAGAACAGACCTAGTAACACTGACGTGAATGGAATACTACTGAATTCATGACATTAAGGCAACATACTGGCATTGAAGATTGGATTATGCAAATCAGATGCAACCTGAAAAATTTCTCAGTAGCAAATTATTGATTGCCTCTCCATCAATAGTAAAGGGTTTTACTACTATCCATTTCCGAGTCTGGATAACAGTCAGCATACTCACCAGCAGTAGTCTAATAGATGTTGAGGCAGGACAGGAATGTAAACATGTTGCCAGTGCATTGGATACAACATGGCTGTAGACCCATGGACACAAGCTGTTAACTGTTGACAAAGACAAACATTCAAGACATAATATATGATGTCACATACTATGCTGCTGTATATGTTTACTTATTTAAACAAATGACAGTTTTGAATGAAATTCAGAAATAGAATAAATAAGACTCAATATTATAATATACAGTGCTTAACAAATGTATTAGACCACCACCCAATGTAAGGTTTATGCCAGAGCTGACCTAAATTAACAGCATTGGTAATTACCAGAATAATGTATCACGTAATCATGTTTCTGTAATGGTTAATACACCAGTATGTAGAAGCTCTTTAACCAAAATATTTTTAATGCTAAAATATAATTCAGGCCCAAGCATCGAAAGATGCGAGGACCCTATTGAAATTGCTCAGATTATTAGGGCCCGAGCATCAGAAGGATGCAAGGACCTATTGAAATTCATGGAATTAAATGGGCCCGAGCACTGACCTTGGTGCGAGGACCTACTGAAATCCAATAGCTGTTTGCTAGTCACTAGTGCTGCAGGGCATTTATCTGTTGGCTGTAGGATAATTTTACAGCAAACATTGGACAAATAACATCACTTGCTGTGTGGTGAACTGTACCACTGCCGCCCAATAAGCCTAGGCTCTAGTTTCTTTGGTGAGTAAAATTCTAGTTTTATTTTATTTATATATTAGCCAGCATTAGCAGGTATTGGTCACTGTGAAAAGTTTGTTAGCTTACATATTAGCCAACTAATGCTGCCTTCGAAGCTAACGGGAGCGTATGAAAGATGAATTATTATTAGAATTAAGTCATGGCAAAGTTTGATCAAAAGGCGTCTGTGTGTTTGGAAAGTCTAGCTTCAAAGTATGCAGTTATGATCACTAAACTTTACATAATACCAAGTTGACGTAAGACTTGGCTACGATTTAAGGTGTTGAACTGTCCCCAATTATAATAATGTCTGTGTGATAAAAATCACATTTCAGCATGGTTAAAAAATAACGGTGTTGGTTATTAAGGCTCACCCAATGTCAAATATTCTGTAACATTAAAGCTGACGGCACCTGACCCAGACCTTATCTTTTAATATTAATTTTATTACCAAAGCAGGCATTTTCAGATAAAAACACTCCAGAAACCGACTGATTGGGATTCTGCATTTCAGAAGGAACAGTGCAACTTGGCACAACATTTACTAAGACTATAATGTAAGTAGTTCATTGTTGGATGTGTTGTTATCTTAAACAACAATAAATAGGCCGGTATAATAATAATAATAATGATAATAATAATACATTTTATTTATGGAGCGCTTTTCAGAGTACTCAAAGAAACTTTACAAGTAAAATAACACACAATAACAAAACATTTTAGAAAAACTTAAGATACATTTAATATATAAACTAGTTAAATAATTAATTTAAAACATTTCATCACAAGAATATGAAAATAACACAGAGCAAGTTAAAGCAGTTACAGATGAAAAACAGTTTGAAGAGGTGAGTTTTTGTGAGTTTTTTGAAGGAGGGCAGGTCAGTACAGTCACGGATGTGTTTTGGCAGAAAGTTACAGAGGATGGGAGCAGCTACAGAAAATGCTCGGTCTCCCCAGGTCCGGAGCTTGGTTTGTGGTGGTAGAGAGAGGAGGTTGGTGTCAGAGGAATGCATTTTGCGGTACAGGGTGTGGTAGTGGAGCAGGTCAGATAGATAGGAAGGGGCCTGGTGGTGGAGGGCTTTGTGGGTCAGGAAGAGGACTTTGAAGTGGATGCATTGTTTGATGGGGAGCCAGTGGAGGTTCTGGAGAACACGGGTGATGTGGTCCTGTGAGCGGGTGTGGGTGAGCAGATGGGCAGCAGAGTTCTGGATGTACTGGAGTTTATTGAGGACTTTCTGGGAGGAACCACAGAGAATGCTATTGCAGTAGTCCAGCTTGGATGTGGTGAATGTGTGGATTAATATTTCTGCGGTAGGAAAGGAGAGGGATGGACGGAGACGGGCAATATTTTAAGGTGGAAAAAGGCGGATTTGGTCACTTGGTTTATGTGTTGTTCAAAGGTGAGGTGGCTGTCGAAAATGAGTCCAAGGTTCCTGGTGTGTGGGGAGGGGGTCAGAGAGGAGTTGTGTAGGTTGAGGCAGAAGTTGTGGGTGGTTTTGGTGAGGGATTTGGGACCAATGACTATTACATCTGATTTGTTGTAGTTGAGTTTAAGGTAGTTGGCTTGCATCCAGGATTTTATTTCTGTGAGGCAGTTAGTCAGCGTGGAGTGGGTTGCAGTGGAAATGGTTTGGTGGAGATGTTAAGTTGAATGTCATCTGCGTAGCAGTGGAAACGTGACGTATGATGTTGCCGAGTGGGAGAATGTAGAGGATGAACTGAAGGGGACCAAGCACCGAACCCTGGGGGTCGCCTAGGCACAGAGGAGCGGTGGAGGAGGAGCAGTTATTGATGTAGATGAATTGCTGTCAGTTTGTGAGGTATGATTTTATCCAGGAGAGGGCAGTGCCGGTGATATGAGAGACTGAAATTAAAATCAAGCTTGTCCGTCGATTCATTTTTTTTTTTGCATTGTTGTCCGAACACTAACAAAGCTCACGGTTTGTAATTTGCGTGTTTCTTAGGTTAATATGGCAGGAATATGTTAAATTTGTTTTCCATGTGAAGAAGTCTGTGAAGGAGGCAACCAAACACATATAGTACTTATTATATTTCTATTTTGATCACCTACAGAGGAAAACTGTACACAAGACAGACAGTGGACCAATGATGCTCAACATGAGAAGACAGTACTGGAATAAAAAAAAACACCCACAACACATGAATATGTAATCTCAGGTTTTGATGTTATCGTGAATCCCAGATTTGACTAAAAATTGTTGATTGTATTCTCACTTTTAAATTATACTTTCTACCTTGGAAATCAATCAATCAATCAAATCAATCAAAATTACTTTATTTATCCCAGAGGGGAAATTCATTTAGTCTGATAGCTCTTGAATTAGACAGCCTGATGGCTGTAGGAGTGAAGGATCTCTTATATCTCTCCATCCTGCAATCAGAGAGAGAGGAGCCTCTCCGATCCACAAAGGTGCTGTGCAGCGGATGATCCAGGCAATTCACGAAAGAGTTGAGCATTAATGCTAGGCCAGTTGCCAGGAGTACCATTCTCCTGGCAACTGCCAAACCCAGACTCATCCATCAGATTGCCAGATGGAAAAGCCTGATTCACCACCCCAGAGAATTGCTCTGGAGTCCAGTGGCGGTGCGCTTTATACCACTGCATTCAACACTTTGCATTTTACTTGGTAATGTATGGCTTGGATGCAGCTGCTTGGCCATGGAAACTTATTCCATGAAGCTCTCTACGCACTGTTCTTGAGCTAATCTGAAGGCCACATGAAGTTTGGAGGTCTGTAGCAATTGACTCTGCAGAAAGTTGGCGACCTCTGCGCACTATGCACCTCATGCACCAGCTCCGTCATTTTATGAGTTGCTGTTGTTCCCAATCGCATCCACTTTGTTAAGATACCACTGGCAGTTGACTGTGGAACATTTGAGAGCAAGGAAATTTTACCACTGGACTTATTGCACAGGTGGCATCCTATTTCAGTACCAAGCTGAAATTCACTGAGCTCCTGAAAGCGACCCATTCTTCTACAAATGTTTGTAGAAACAGTCTGCATGACTAGGTGCTTGACTTAATCTGTGGCCATGGAATTCATTGGAACACCTGACTTCAATTATATGGATGGGTGAGTGAATACTTTTGGAAATAGTGTATTTATCATGGGGAGCCGTACCAAAAAGCCTCTTGGACCCATACCCAAAACTCAACAAGATCATAACACTAAGTGGGCATGGCATGGCGGCAAAATATGTCATTTCATCATAAAACACAACATTGTTATAACTTTGCCATATATTTTCCGATCTGCCCCAAATTCCTCATGGCTCATCAGAGTCCATGTAATGTTTAATTTAGTCCCACCCCTTATGCTTTAACCATGCCCCCTTCATAACATTCCTATTTCACATATTTTCACGAACTACTCCTAGAGATTTATTGTGATCGACTTTAAACTTGGTCAGTACCATCATAAGTAAATGTCAGAATCACTGTAAATACTACAGGCATTGAGAAATGCTAGTTGGAACACAGTGGAAAGAATAAGGTTTCTTGTCTGCCTGATTCTTTTTGGAAATGGGTGTCTACAAATGCTTATAGCTGGGGATTCTGAACTGGAAAACACAATGGCCCTCATTTAAGAAATGGTGGACGTATGATCATTTCTGTGCGAAGCTCGGCATTTATCAATTTGGACATGAATGGAGAGTACAATCAAATCTCAGGTCTGGGCCCCATTCCAGGAAGGAGGTTCAACAAACTCGGAGTCTAACTCTAAACTCTGAGTTGACCTACCCTCAGATGTGAAACTCTGAGTTTCCGGTTCCAGAAAAGCAGTTTTGAGTTAGTTCAATCAACTCGGAGTATGTTTACTCTGAGTTAAGCGAGTGCACCACTCCTTGAAAAAGGCAGCATTAATAGAGCTGCGATATTATGATTCACCACATTTGTAGCTGTAGCTAAGAAGCTACATTTCCTTAATGGATGATGAAGTAGTGAATCTAACTGTAGAGACTTTTTGGCTGTAGTTGATATTACGTTAAAAAACATTAAATATTTATTAAAATTGAATCTGACTTGGACAAACACAGACGCAGCAGCTGAAGATGAAAATAATAAAAAGACATTGAGACATGATTGACAGCTCACACTGATCCAGGTGTAATGTGTTTGGTCATTTGCAGGTTAAAATACAGCAGATTTGATATTTTTTTGACATCCGCATCATTCACTGAGTGTATTTCAGATATTTTAACAAGTGTAGTTTAATCAGTTTCAGAATAATATAAAAACATTCTGCAGCTGCAGCACCAAAACAAAATCATTTTTTAAAAGTATTTCCCAAGTGCTATTAAACAGAGCAGATGATTTTTAACACAGCTTTTTCAAACATCCTAGCTTTCTTTTGGATGCTTACATTATTTTACTTTGCACAGTCATATGATGAAAGACCTGCTTCCAGTATGCAGAATCTTTCTCGATGTTGTCCTTATCATACTTCAGTCTCTTCTGCAGAAGTGGAGTTTTCCAATCCAATCCCTGTGTAGAGCTGTCTTCTTTGAGACTATACTCCAAGATGACCGATTTCTGGTTCGGTTTGGGGTATGGTTCCAAGAGGCTTTTTGGTGCGTCTCCCCATGATACATCTCTGTATGAAATTTTGTTCGTTTCACGTGAATGCTCCCCATAGGGTGCCACTCCATTTTTACTTTCCAGGGGGCGCCCATTTAGCCACGCCCATTCCTGCTAACAGTAGAATATGTAAATTTTCACCAGGATTGAGGTATATATTTTTTTTATCCCCAAGATGGCGCCATGCTGACGGTGGCCTGTCGTAGCAGCTCCATGTATTACTGTAGGTTTTTTGTGTTTTTATTACGTTTGTTGTCTGTTTTTTATTTCTGCACTGTCCTGCGCATCTCCGCTATGCACAATGGTGAGATGCTTTGGAACAAATTGGAAACTTTCATTGGACACTTTTTTTTCCACTGTTAACTGCACTGTGGTCTCTCCAGAGCTATGCCTGCACCATCCGCCCGCATTGTTTACACCTGCGACCAGCTGATCGCCCTGAGGCACTGCACGGCCGGAGAGAGACCCATCATACCGAGGGAACTTAAGAGGAGACGGCAAGGCTGCAGAGCGGGGGTTAAAAAGAGGATGGAGAAGAGGAACTTTAAGCCCTACATCCCTACAGTCATCACTGGAAACGTAAGGTTGTCTGGAAGCGGTCGCCCGGACACAGAGCGAGTACAGGGAGTCCAGTATCATGTGTTTCACAGAAACGTGGCTGCACGAGCAGATACCGGACTCCAACGTCTCCATTCCCAGCTTCCTGATGGTCTGAGCTGACAGAGACACCACCGCGACTGGCAAGAAGAAAGGAGGGGGTCTTGCTGTACTCGTGAACAACAGGTGGTGTCATTCCGGGCATGTCTCCACTAAAGAGCGGGCCTGCAGCCTGGACATTGAGCTTGTCGCCATCGGACTTCGTCCATATTATTTGCAGAGGGAGTTTTCCAGTGTTTTCACCATCACTGTTTACATTCCTCCATCTGGATACACAGAAGCGGCGTGTGATATCATCCACACTGTGACTGCAGGATTACAGACGAAACACCCAGGAGCCTTCATCACAGGTGATTTTAACCATGTTTCCCTCTCATCCAAACTCCCAACCTCCTCCAAGTTTGTCAGATGTGCCATCCGCGAAAATAAGACTTTGGCCCCTCTACTGCTTCTCTGAGCAACGACCCCCACCTCCCGCGCCACCACCCCGCTGGTTCCCTTCACAGACTGTCTTGTACTTTCTAACCCACGGAACATTATCACATCCCCCACAGCCCCCAACACCTCCTGCAGCAAACACCTTTCTGCACCACCCCCCAACCCACCGTACACATCCCAGGTCCTTAAATGTCTGCAACAAGATGCTGCAGATGTTCTACGAGTCTGTTGTGGCAAACATCATCTTCTGGGCTGGGGGGGCAGGCATCAAGGCAAAGGATGCCAACAGACTGAACAAAGTGATCAGGAGGGCAAAGTCTGTTGTTGGCTATAAGCTTGTCACCCTGGAGGAGGTGGTGGAGGACAGGATGCTGGCAAAACTGCTGGCATTCATGGACAGTCCCTCTCACCCCCTCAGCTGCTCTAAGGAACGATGCAGGCTGTAGGATACAGATACAGCATACAGCCCCGCCCCTACCATTAGCCACACCCCTTTCTATAAATTATGGCGTACTCAGCGGACTACCTAATTTGTCAGAATGAAGCTCTCGTTTTACCAGTCAATCGACGTTCCTACCCTCACCTATGGTCATGAGCTTTGAATCATGACCTAAAGAACAAGATCCTGGATACAGGCGGCCGAAATTAGTTTTCTCCGCAGGGTGGTGGGGAGCTCTGTGGCCTGGGAGGAGCACGGAGTAGAGCCGCTGCTCCTCCACATCGAGAGGAGCCAGCTGAGGTGGCTGGACGCCTCCCTCGGGAGGTGTTCCAGGCATGTCCCACCAGGAGGAGACCCAGAGGAAGATCCAGGACATGCTGGATTCACTATGTCACCCGGCTGCTCTGGAAACACCTGGGGGTCCTCCTGGAAGAGCTTGAGGAGGTGTCTGGGGAGAGGGAAGTCTGGGTGTCCCTGCTCAGACTGCTGCCCCCGTGACCCGGCCCCAGAGCAGGAGGAAATGGAGGGATGGAATATTTATTACAGACAACAACTGATAGATTTTGTCAGATTGTTAACTAATTAATGCATTTGTGAGGAAAACGATTCAACCGGAAGTTCATTTGCGATTTTATTTTTAAATGTATCCCGTGCATTTCCTGTCCTGACAGTGGAGGTGGCCTGAGAGTGGAGCTTGCGGCGGTACCGACCTCACAGTGGACGTCTGCCGGCAGGACCTCTTGAATAAATTTGTTAAGCACTGTATACAAATAATAAAATACATCCGTTTGTATGTTCATAAGATTGATACATGTGTCTACAGAATTCAATCAATTAAAATAAATCAAACATGACAATGGCAAACTAAGGAGTCCAGCATGTGTCAGGGAGAGAAAAAAATATTATTCTTTGGAAGTGCTTCATTTGCAAAACATAACTTAAAAAAATGTTGATGGATGCACTGTCTAGCATGGGTTTTTATTCATACAGTTGGCTGATGTCAGCTTACTGCGTTTTGCATGAATACAATTTTCAACTCAGCATTTTACCTCTCGGGTTTCAGTCTGGAACAACAACACCTCAAACACTATCATTCCTACAAACAGCAACATTTCATTCTAAGGTATCAAATTAAAATTTGAAAGAAAGTCGTAATTTTTCGAGTGGTCACAGGATAAATGCTGTGGCCATGTGATATACAGATTGTAACAGACCTACCCATTACTTAGGGATTTATAAAACCAATAAGGGCAGAGCTGTAGAAGACAGAAGAGACAGGAAGTTGAATCTACTTACAGTGCTTAGTTTGCTACAGCAGATGAGGATTCGCCGTTCATAAAGCATACTAGCGTACAGATGAAGCATGTTATTGACATCTACCGCTACAAAGTACTCTGTTAGGTTTCTCTGCAAGGGGTCAAACAACAAGAGAAAAACATATAAGAAAGTTAGTTGTGAGGCTAAAGACCATGATTCATTATGAATGTTATAAATATTAAAATCATAAAACCTAGTATACAAGTGACAAGTTCTCAAACCTCAAAGTTGCAGTCACAGTAGACATAAAGTGTGACTAGTTATCTGATTATAACCTTTTCCTGGGGAAAGAATGATTGTTTTCCATGCCAAATGCACGACTTGGTATTTCATCATTTTGAAAAAGTAACAATTGTTGGTTAGATCTAATGTAATCTACTCTGAAAAGTTGTATACAACCCCTGACACAGGTAGAGGACCTGAACTGATATTTGTCTTTAATAATATGTGCAATGTATCCCAGTGTAGGTCGTGACTAGCACAATTTTGCATCACATACAAAACTTCCTAATTTACAAAAGTACTCCTATAAAATTGTCGGAGTCACAATGTGCTGTCTTTTTATTCTAACGATACTTTTCCGAACTGGCCCCTACATTACCCACAATGCAATTGACCAATGGCAGTTGGAGAATCAGACGTGTTACAATAGTAGCAGCTATTGTGACCTGCAGCAGAGATAAGCATCAGGTCCTAGAGATCAGATTAGCTTACTTTTTAAAAATTCTACACCTCAAGATATTTTTACATTTCTATCGTGTAACTCCTCAAACTCAGCCAACGCTGATTCAACTAGACAACATTTGTCAGACTTGGAGACAAAACATTTCCTACTACCTTGTTCTGTAAAGAGACTTTGGTGTGTTTAATTGGTGGACTACCTTGAAAAGCACTTTTTTTTAACCCAAATGTTGCCCTTAAGGTCAAATTAAACTCTCTGACCAATCACAGGCCTTTGTTTGGTACTTGTGGTAATTGACTTGAAACAAAAACATTTTCACTTTACTTTTTAAGAAGAGATAAAGAGATAAAGTGGTGATTGCATGCTATGATGGCACTGTTGTTGATAACATTACTTTCATGTGAGGAAAGACTTTGTATATTTATCCATTAACTTAGAAAGTAAGATTTTATATCTATTAAAAAGTTCAATATTTAGCCAAAATCCCTGTGAGTTGGGAGTAGATTAGTCTTGCATAGACAGAGCTATCTCCTCAGCATTGTGTCAACACTTGAGAATGGTCTGACTGCACCCAATAACATTTTGCTTCAGGGAAAAGAGCTCTGCCTTGTCTGTATTTCTTTCAACCAAATAAAATCATCTTAGACAGGGAAAAACACAGAATGCATTAATAATACCCCTACAAGAGAGATAGTGGAGATAGCATAAGGGGAATAGAATGTTGCATGAAATCCAAGGCCAATGGCAGGCTTATACTCACAGTCCCTGACAAAAGTCTTATCCAAGTTGTAAAACCAACACATAATAACTTGACTTGTTGTTGATCCACTGGAATCAGAAATGGCTTATATTAAAGGCAAAGGCCTCTAGATTATGCTTATTATACCAAAATAAAGTATTGTATCATTCATTGAGTTTAGGTTAGATTTTGCTTGGACAAATTCTTGTCGCATACAAAAATTATGTACTTTAGAAATTATACTTTTTCTTTAATATACAAATGTGCTAAACTAACATCAAAACATAAAGTCATGGTGCCTTGAGAAAAATGATTAATATCATGTATGATTCCCATGAGCTTGGAGGACTGCATCTATACGTCTCGGCAATCACTCAAATAACTTATTGATGAAGTCATCTGAAATAGCAAAGAAAGCAGTCTCGCAGGACTCCCAGAGTTCATAAAGATTCCTTGGTTTCATCTTCCAAGCCTCCTCCATTTTACCCCAGACATGCTCAATAATGTTCATGTCTGATGACTTGGGCTTGCCAATCCTGGAGCACCTTGACCTTCTTTGCTTTCAGAAATTTTGATGTGGAGGCTGAAGTATGAGAAGGAGCGCCATCCTGCTTAATAATTCGCTCTCTCTTGTGGTTTGGAATGTAATGGACAGCAAGAATTTCTTGATATTTCAGGCTGTTGATGTTGCCATCCACTCTGCAGATCTCTCGCACACCTCCATACAGGATGTAACCCCAAACTATTATTTTTCCTCCACCAAACTTGAGTGTTTTCTGGGTGAATCGCAAGTCCATGCGGGTTCCAACAGGTCTTTTGCAGTATTTGCGGCAATTGGGATGCAGTTCAATGGATGATTCATCAGAAAAATCAACCTTCTGCCACTTTTCCACTGTCTAGGCCTTGGCAAATGCAACACCATTTTTAAGTTGTCTTCTGTTAAATGCTGGTTTTTGAGCACTAATATGGCCATGGAGACCACTGCGTGAGAGAATTCGACAAACTGTTCTTGTAGATACAGGGATATCTACAAACAAACGGCCCTCTCGAAGAGTTGTCTTATGGGGTCTGCCTAACCTGGGCTTGTCATGAACTTCACCAGTTTCTTCAAATCTTTTTCTTATCCTCTCCACTTGATGCTTGGATACATTGAAGATGTCTGTCACCTCAGCAGCAGACTTGGTCTTCAGGCTCTTGATGATCAGCACCTTGTCTGTGGTTGAATCTTCGGCATGTTGTCAGAGGTCAAGTTGCACTTCACATGAAGGTCTGGTGTGCAGGGGTTCTTTTAATACACCCCTGGGAATGTGTTGATTCAGTATTTGTCACAGGTGAAGCTCTAATCTGTGATTGGTTTTGAATCATTTGAAGACACGACAAGACTTTTGTCCAAGCAAAATCTGACCTTTCTGTCCTAATTAAATGATGAAACTCAATGAATGATACAAGACTTTATTTTGGTATAATAAGCATCATCCAGAGGCCTTTGCCATTCATATAAGCCATTTCTGATTCCAATTGATCAACTACAAGTTAAGTTATTATTTGTTGTTGTTACAACTTGGATAAGCGACAAGACTTTTGTCAGGGACTGTACGGGCGGTGAGTCAGACTACGGGTAGACTGTTGCATTTCTAATGTGTACATGGCAACAACTGATTTTTTTTTGGTGCAGGCAGTTAGGGCATGTTTTGACACACTATTGCCTGGGTGGGCTTGATATTGTTTCAAAATTGCTTTACAACGAGGAGTATAATGATCAATCACAACAGTCAAGGTCCAATCATGCCAAGATTGCAGGGAGAGGATCATTAGATTACTGTTGTGTCTTACTGGTCGACCACCAGATAACACAAAAGACAGAGATGGCTCTACCCATGACAACGACTTTCTTTCTGCTGCAAAGACAACTTTATCCCAAGGTGTAAACTGTAAAGAAAATGTAATGTTTGTTACGGTGCTCTGCACAGATCTGACAAGATCAGTTTCACAGCTAGAAGATGCATTGAAATCCATTTTTACCAACCATGTCATGTTAACATGACGGGTAGGGGCAACAATTCCAAAGTTATGCTAAATTTGAGTATACTGACATGACGATTTTCAAAGGGGTCCCTTGATCTTTGACCTCAGGACATCCGAATGAAATGGATTCTATGGGTACCCACCAGTGACCTCTTTATACACACACCAACTTCATGCTAATCCCATGCAATTTTGGGTAAATATCATCAAGTTTCTTTCTCTTTGCAGAACAAATGTGTTATGTTTGCTTATTCTAAAAAGGATGTATTTTAATATTACTGCATAATGGCTAGGGCTGCAACAACGAATTCTTAAAATCGATAATCAATTATTAAAAGCGTTGGCAACAAATTTCATTATCGATTGTCTTACCGGCCTGTAAATGTTGCGAAAGTAAAAAATGTGTAGTGTTCAGTTCGGCTCGTGCGCACACCTAGAGATCATGTGTGGGCGGGACTGATATCTTTATCTTTAAATCTTAAAAAAAAAAATACTTTCAGCAGTTTATGAAAATGTAACGTTAGTGCCCAAAATTAGACTATTGTGCGGCAGATTATTACGGCGGGCCCCCACAGACTGCCAAGGGGGGAAACTTGTAGAGTATACATTTGCATATATTGTGTAATTTTTTTTTTTATTTACTGAAGCTATTTGACAAACATTTAGTTTTTTTATTATTATTATTTGATATTATTATAACAGACTATTCAAGCAGCAACCTGTTTTTGGTCCACTTAATTGCTCTATTAGTCCAAATGTTCTCTTTTGGAATAAACAGGTGGAAATTACTATTAGAACTTTTTTTATCCGATTCATTGATTAATCGAAAAAATAATCGACCGACTAATCAATTATTAAAATAACCATTAGTTGCAGCCCTAATAATGGGGACCATGAACAGTCCAGGAATTGCATTAATTTTATTGTTATTCATAACATACACAATATTGCCGAAGTATTCACTCACCCATCCAAATAATTGAAATCAGGTGTTCCAATCACTTCGATGACTCATTCTTCTACAAATGAATTCCAGTGTGGTACTGAGATAGGATGCCACCTGTGCAACAAGTCCGGACGTGAAATTTTCTTGCTCCCAAATATTCCAAACTAAGTGAAGCGGAGTGGTCGGCCACGTAAAATGACAGCACATAGTGCGCAGAGGCCACCAACTTTCTGCAGTCAATTGCAACAGACCTCCAAACTTCATGCGGCCTTCAGATTAGCTCAAGAACAGTGGGTAGAGAGCTTCATGGAATGTGTTTCCATGGCTGAGCAGCTGCATCCAAGCCATACATCACCAAGTGCAATGCAAAAGGTTGGATACAGTGGTGTAAAGCATGCCACCACTGGACTTTAGCGCAGTGGAGACGCATTCTCTGGAGTGACGAATCACACTTCTCCATCTGGTAATCTGACAATTGAGTCTGGGTTTGGCGGTTGCCAGGAGAATGGTACTTGTCTGACTGCATTGTGCCAAGTGTAAAGTTTGGTGGAGAGGGGATTATGGTGTGGGGCTGTTTTTCAGGAGCTGGGCTTGGCCACTTCGCTCCAGTAAAAGGAACCCTGAATGCTTCAGCATACCAAGAGATTTTGGACAATACCATGCTCCCGACTTTATGGGAACTGTTTTGGGATGGCCGCTTCCTGTTCCTGTTCCTGTTGCCTGTTACCATGACTGTGTACCAGTGCACAAAGTAAGGTCCATTAAGACATGGATGGTTTGGTATGGATGAACTTGACTGGCCTGAGAGACTGACAGCCATGCCTTCCTGACCAACATCAGTGTGTGACCTCACAAATGCGCTTTGTATAACAGTTGAAACTGTTATAGCTGCAAAGGGTGGACCAAAATCATATGGATTAAGAATGAGATGTCACTTAGGTTCATATGCAAGTAAAGGCAGGTGAGTGAATACTTTTGGAAATATAGAGTACCTTGCTGTATAAAATGATCCTTTGTAAACTCTAGCATCGTCAGAGCCTCATGAAACTTTACAACCACAAACTAAAGACCCAGGGAATTCTGAGGTTGCATGGTTTTCCTAAATGTATTGATATTAAGTGGATATATCATTAGTTCCTAGAACAGAAGTGCAGAAAAATGCAATGCAGATCTCCAAAATCTCCAAAGTTTTTGAAACCAAATCATGGCATGTATTTTTCTATGGCATTCCTCAAGGTTTTGGGGTCTTGATGTTATATTTTGTAGAAATCCATGGCCATTAATATAAATTCTTGAGGAGAAAAAAAGAGGCAACATTTAGCACTTAATGACTAGCACCATATCAAATGAATCTTCAGGTTCCCAATTCTCAGATGGTTTATAACATTTCTATGTACAATAGACTGTGTAGACCTGCCCTGCACATGGTTAAGGGGTTAATGCATGAGGTAAACAGATGTACACCTGCGGCTGTCCGCCTGTGTTACGATAACCCGATGCAAAGATGCATAGTCCCTTGTCATTCATTCATTCACAAAATGTGCTTCAAATGTTGATCTCCTCATAAGTTGTTACGCATTCTGGCTCATTTCACTCCATCTGTGTTCATGTACATCTCAATGATTAAGTCACTCTGTAACATGCCTCTTATTTACCTGACCTGTAACTCAGAGATATAAATCAAATTGCATTAACAGTGAGTTTTTCAACTGGGTTGCATTTATGCACAAGTAAATATCAACACTCACATTTTCAGGTATGCTGGGGAGTTCCCTTGTGTCAGGCACAGTGAAGAAGGAATGCTGAAGAAAACAGAAAAGAAGAGGTTCACTGCTAGTCTTATCCCCTAGTGTGTGGTACAGATATGTTAACGAAATGCAATGAGACTGTGAGCACAGGTAGCACAAAGAAAGTAGAACAGGACTTTTACTTCGAACTCTAGAAAGCATATCATAGATCTCTCTGGATGTTGCAACGCTCTGTAAAACAATAGTAAATTAAAGCTGCAAGCAGCGTTGACGGGTACTCGCATCTCCACGCACTTGGGGTGGCTGCGGGACTCGGCTGATGCAGCCAAGCATTTCTGCAACCACCGGACACTGGCATGTCGTCCTGAGTTTTTCACATTTAGTAGCATTCTCTCATGTCAGGAAGAGCCAGTTCTGAGGTGGATCTCATTGTTTGCAGCATGACAGTGCACGATTAAAAAGAAGTTGCTTTGTGTTTCCACTCTGGGGCGCTATGATTATGTATCTGCCCATTAAATTTTGTTTCTCTAACTTGAACCTATACAGGGGCTAAAAAAAAAACCTGCATGAAGCATGTTACTTCCTGTCGCCAATGGGGGGCGCCATGAAAATTTGTCAGTAATTAGGTATGGCTGTGTTCAAGCCTGGTCTCTGAGCACACGTGACAAATTTAGGCAGATCAGAAAATGTAAGGTCAAGTTATACAGTCTTGTGTTTCATAGAAAAACACCATAATTTGCATCCATGCCACGCCCACATACTGCAACTAACTACAGAGCTTTTGATTACTTTTGATCCCAAAGGCCTGATGATGGTACAAACCAAGTTTGAAGTCAATCAGGTTAAGTTTCTAGTAGGACAGTGTTTCCTTTCCATAGGCTGAAATTCGACCGCCGTACCTTTTAAAACCACGGGGATCACCGGTAAACACCGTGGCGCATGTGTATTTCAAATTACCGTAACTCCCCGCACTGCATGTATTTTAATCATTCAAACTGCCCCTTAAAGCTGTGAAACTGGGCTTTCTGATGCTATTACATGCATTACGGTAATGACTGAGTGCCTTGAGAGGGAGGAAAGGAGCAGCAGCTGCAGGCGGCGTTTGTGTGACAGAGTTGGAGGATTCAGTCAAACGCTTGGTGCGGTTTCTTGGAGTTTAACAAAGTTTTAAAGGTATATTCTGTGTAAATAAATCAGAATCTTGTAAATACTAGTTTTAGTATTTTTTCCTGAAGTGATTTTATCGTCCTCCCACTCAAGGCCACTTCCCTATCTCAACCAACAGAAATGAGTGCACAGACAGACAAAAGGAAAAAGGACACTCTGTGCCACAAAAGCACACCTTGGATGTGTGTCATGTGGGTCTCTGTCTTCAGGTGGACAGGATTTGTTTCAGAAACTACCACTGCTAAAATAAAGAAAACCATGGCTATTGACAAATATAACAGCCTGTACAGAAAGCTCCAGAACTGTAAAGCTGTCTGAGATGTTGTAAAAAACTTTGAATTTGATTTGAATCTCAGAAATGTTCAATCTGCACTTTTCAAGAATTTATAAAATGAAAGTTGAAGGAAATTCAATTTCGTTTTGTCCTTTTCTTTTTATAAAAGACAGTTTTTGGTATTTAATTACATAGGAATGGTAAATGGTAAAAAAGTGCTACATCTCCTGGAAAAAATGGTGTAAATTATTTATACATAGGGCATTTTTTGACACAATTACTGACAAAAATAGACAAAAAGGACCAGGCGTTTAATGAATATATCTATTATAATGGTGCTAAATGGTTACACCCCAAACACACTGATAAGCCGCTGGAGTTTTTTCAGCGAAAACGTGCCAAATATTTCCATCCCCAACCCCCCGCCATGAACGAGCCGCTTCTTAGGTACCACCACGGCTGAAACATTCCTAGGGGAACACTGGAGGAGGAGCCTAAAAATGGCCCGAAGCACCATCAATTTCTTCATTCAATTCAAGATGGCTGACTTCCTGTTGGTTTTAAGACATGGGTCCAAGAGGCTTTTTTGTACATCTCCACATGTTACATCTGTGTACTGAATTTCGTCTCTCTAAGTAAAACCTCCTGCGGGGGCTAAGTCAAAAACTACATAAAAAATTATACTTCCTGTCGCCAACGGGGGCGCCATGACAATTTGTCAGTATTGATAGATGGCTGTGTTCAGGCCTGGACTCTGATCACACTTGACAAATTTGGGTCAATTTGGTCAACGGATGCTCATTGCGAGTACTTGAAATTCGCCACACCGCCAGAGCTAAACCGTTTAAGTTAAACGCACCATCTTTGTAACAATGCATCATCATTACTTTGAGGCTATCCTGACCTATTTTGAAGTTGATATGGTGAACCAGCTAGGAGCAGGACATCATAATCCAAAATATTGTTGCGTCCTGTTGCCAAAATGGGGTGCTATGATAATGTGCCAATATCAATAATTTATTGTTTTCATGTCTGGACTCTCATCATACAGGAGAAATTTGGGGCAGATTGGACAATTTATGCTGAAATTAGAGCAATGTTAGTTTGTTGGCGAGTACTTCCATTTCGCCGCGCGGCCAAAGCCACGCCCTTAACTGAAAATACACAATCTTCACAGGAATTCATCATCAACTGGTTGTGGCTTTTATGACCAAGTTTGAAGTCAATCTGATCAACCAGCTTGGAGCAGGACATCACAGAGTAAAACTATTACTTTCTGTTGCCAGCAGGGGGCGCTGTAATTATCAGACAATATTTACATGTTGACATGTTCAGGGCTGGACTCTCATCACGCATGAGAAATTTGGTACAAACTGGACAATGTTTACCGAAGCTAGAGCGCTGAGAGTGGTCAGAGCGTGTGTTATATGTGTCATCAAAATTCGCGGAGCCGACAAACCCACACCGCTAAACAAAAATGTGCAGTTTTCTCCAAAAAGATGCATTTACTTGTTAGGGCTTATCTTGACAAATTTGAAGTGGATCGGGCAAACATATTCGAAGAAAGACATCAAATAGGAAAACCTGGAAAGTGCATCTTACTGCATGTTGCCAGCGGGAGGCGCTGTGACTATTGCCCAATGTGAACGCATTGATAGGTTCAACCCCAGAGTCTCATCATGCGTGAGAAATTTGGGACGGATTGAATAATGTATGACAAAGTTATTCAACTTCCTGATTTTTGGCAAAAACGCCATATTTCACCGCCATGCCACGCCAACATACTTTTAAAAAAACGAAAACGGTTAAAAAGTTTAAATCAACCAGGTCTTAAGATAAGACTGACCAAGTTTGAAGTCGATCGGATAAAAGCTGTAGGAGGAGTCCCTTAAAGTACAGAGCAAAAAAATGGCCAAAAACGGCCAAAAATCGACGTTTGAGTCAAGATGGCTGACTTCCTGTTAGATTTAGGGTATGAGTCCAAGAGACTTTTTGGTGTGTCTCCCCATGATACATATATGTACCAAATTTCAATCGTTTACGTGAATGCTCCCCATAGGGTGCCACTCCGTGGAAAATTTGTAGGTGGCACCATTTTCGTATTTTGCCACGCCCATTCGGGAGACACTTAAAATACGTAAATTTTTAATGTATATATAAATAAATAATAATAATAATTAAAGCTGCAAGCAGCGATGAACGGGCCCAAGCAGAGTGGAGCGGTCGGGGGGAGCCGGCCACACCAGCCCTCGCGATCGACAGCCGCCTCCCAAAGCAACCTACAACAAAGAGGTCACGAGTTATGGAAGGGGGCGTGGCCAGGGCAAGGGGGCGGGGTAATCAATCA
>CAFUXE010000741.1:77695-90622 GCA_903364295.1 Serranus cabrilla
ATAGATGTGATACGGTAAAGTCAGACTCACCACACCAAGATGAACAGGTACTCCAGGCTCAGGTATGGGAAGTGTATGTAGTGACACCAGGAACTCGTGCCATTGGCTTTCCTAAAACATTCAATAAAATTTAAAACCACATACTGGACATTTAAAAAAATCTCATGCCAGAAACAGAAATATAAGTCAAATGAGTTAGTTGCCAAATATTTTCTGCATAGCTACACAAGAAATCCCTCAGGTGCACAGCTTGTTGTGAAGAAGCATAAATAACATGCTGTTAATCTACAGTCTATAGTGTCTGTTTCAAATGCTAATGTGACGAATCTGGGCAAAAACTGGAGATAAAATGAAAGACATGTTAAATTAAACTCAAAAGTAAGAATGATTCAAGCTCACAAGCGGCCATACTTTCTTTGAAGAGATGGGTCAAGAAATCTGGCTAAAGGTCAAGAAATCTGTTACATCATAATGCCCCCATAACAAGAAGATAACCTGTCAGGACTTACCTGCCCTTTGATGGCGTAATCTGCAAGGATATTAAGTAGCTTGTAAAAGACTTCAAACCAGGGCAGGTAGCTGAGAAGACAAACAAAACACATAATAAATAAGTTAATTTGTGATGCTGCTTGCTCTGTGTCAAGCTTACAAGCAATTAACATTGGGCATCATGTATGGATGTGTTCTTATTATTTTCCTTACAAACAGCAACAACAGAAAAATCCCAGGTGCGATTGAATCACACTTGATTTTAAATTGGATTTGCGTGCCAGGTGACTAACGAGTACAAGGAAACACCTGAAGAGAAACTTTGCACCTATGATAAGGGAACTCACTGCTGAGTTTGTGTATGCCTTCCAAAAGAGTAAACTACAAATGGTAGATGACGAATCAACCCCTTAGCATTCCAGTGGCCCACTTGTCCATTAGTTTTTCTTCTGGGGGAGACAAGTGGAGACTGACAGGAATGTCAAGTCAGAGGAGAAAGGAACAAAACGGACCAGGAAGAAAAAGACTGAAGAATTATGGGACAGAGTTTTGGCTGCAATGTCTCTATCAGTTCTTGTTCATTCACTGCCTCTGAATATAAGGTCCATCCTCTAGGATGGATTTGTACAGCTTGAACAAAACAAACAAAACAGAGAAAAACGCTAAATCGTTGTTTCTATCATATTTTAACAGGTTTATTATAACATCAAAAAAATCACTCTTTTTATGTATTATGTATAGACATTTTACATCCTGGAATGAAATGAGGAAAAAGAAATGAAGTAGCCCCATCTTGATTTTTTTAAATGTATAATAGTGTTTTGGATGACATTGAGATAACGGGGGTGTGGTGGCGCACCCCCCTGAGGCGCTTGCCTCGTTAGCGGGCGGTGCCGGGTTCGAATCCCGGCTCGGCACCCTTTCCCGCATGTCTTCCCCTCTGTCTCCCCCTTTCACTCTAGCACTATCTAATAAAGCACAAATGCCAAAAAATATATCTTTAAAAAAAGAAAAAAAAAAAGAAATTGAGATAACAAATCCATAACATTTTTACGCTCAGACCACTCGCTACACCCCCAACTTCTGCTTCAACTCTGGTTCCTTCAACTTCCAGCTATTTTCTGACAATCATTATTTGATGCATCACCAAGGACAACAAGGAAGTTCAAGTTCAAGTTGATTAGTCATTAATCAATCATCAAGTTATTAGTGGCCTTAGGTATTTTTGTTCTGCAGTAGCAGAAGAAGGCATCTGACATTACACACAGTGAACACAGGACAGATACTGAAGACAAATTAAACAGCACACGACAGACATGGGCAGGTACTCGCATTGCTCACAGAGAATGGTTAAAATGAGTTGGATGCTAGGGGCAATTCTAAACCAAGATCAGATTTCTAATAAATAGGAAAAAATAAATACACAGTTCAGAAATTAGGTGCATTAAGACTTGTTTAAAAAAGAAACAGCAACAGGGACAAAACTGTTCCTGTAGCGTGTGGTCCTGGTTCTCGGAACTATGAATCTCTGTCCAGATGGCAGCAGTTGGAACACTTCTTAGAGGATGGGACTCATTAGAAATAGAGCTGGCTCGCTGCTGCAACTGTTTAATATACAGCGACTCCAGGCTCAACTGTGTCGGCCCAATCAGCCTCCCCGACCATTTAATGATCTGGTTGAGTGTGTTCCTTTCTTTTAGTGGCAGGTTTCCGAACCATGAAACAAGTAAAAAAGCTGAAACAGACTCAATAAAAGCATGATAAAAGAGTGTCATCATGGTGCTATCAACATGAAAACAGGACAACTTCCTCAAACAAAACAGTCTGTTGTCCCTTCCTGCTCACAGCCTTGCAGTTCTCTTTAAAGTTTAAAACGGAATCAATATTGTCCCGAGATATTTATAAGATTGCACTTGTTCATCACTTGTCTCATCTTATCATAACAGGCTCAGGTATTTTGGCATTCTTCCTAAAATCAATGGCCATGTCTTTGGTCTTAGTTGTGTTGAGCTGTAGGTGAGAGTCTTCACACCACCTGACAAAGTTGTCAACGACAGGGCCATTATGTCTATTCACTTCCCATGTAGGAGGCTAACAATCACAGAGTCATCCGCATACTTTAACATGAGGCAATTTTTAAAAGTACTCTGACACATGTTTGTATTCAGAATGAATAACAAGGGTGAGAGCATGCACCCTTGTGGTGAGCCAGTGGAGGAGCACACTTTGTCAGACAAAAAACCGTAAACACTGACCCTCTGCTTCCTGTTTGTTAAAAAGTTTAAAATCCCACCAGATTTTTACTCAAGTTATAATGTTCTAAAAGCCTCTGCATTAAAATATGCAATTGGATTGTGTAAAAAGCAGAGGAAAAAATCAATGAATAAAAGCTGCTTCCTTTGAGATGTTTAAAAAGCAGATTGAGCAGAGTGAGTGTGGCATCCTCTACTCCTCTTTTAGGCCTCTGGGCAAATTGCAATTGATCCATTCTACTCTCTTGTCTTTTTCAAAATTCCCAAACGAACCAGTTTTGCAAAATGTTTCATAATAATTGACGTCAAGGCCACCGGTCTAAAATAATTAAAAGTTACAGGGCGACTGGGGGTTGTGGTGGCGCTTGCATCGTAAGCGGGTGGCCCCGGGTTCGAATCCGGCTCGGCACCCTTTCCCGCATGTCTTCCCCTCTGTCTCCCCCCTTCACTCTCTGCTCTCGCACTATCTAATAAAGCAACAAAAAAATGCCAAAAAAAATATATCTTAAAGTTACAGGGCGACTGGACTGAGGGACCGGGACAACTACAGTGTCCTTCCAGATCCTGGGGACATGCTGCGCTCCTAAGGATCTGTTAAAAAACTTGTTGAAAACTGGACTCAAATCTCTTGCACAGGCTTGGATAACTCTAAAACCAGTCAAAACACATGGTCACCCTTTGTCCTCTTAGGAACAGGGCCACAGTTTATGACTCTTTGTTTATCTGACCCCTTGGCGGCCAATTTGAGTCTCACACCCACACGCACAGAGATTACATTCTCTCATCCCACCCTCTTCTCTTACACTGTAAATAATCTTCTTAGATTAGATTGTGTAGATTTTATACTCTGTATGGTATGTTTGCTTTACCTTTGTCTTAGTTTAGGAATAAATACTCTTTTGGAACCTACACGCTGTCTGTTTAATATTACACATGCCTGAGTGATGTCAACCTCTTCTATGAAAAAGAACTCCAGGGATGTCCTTCAACCATTGCTAATAATAATATGGTAATTTGATTATAATTATAGAATTAATTATTAATTAAGAGTACAAATTAATAATTTAGTAACTTTATGAGACTGATTTAGGCAAATAGGCTATCTTTTCTGTTTACAGAGTGGTGCCCCATCTTGAGGTGACTTAGAGTAAATCAAGTCATATTTTTCATAATTAATAATTATTGATAATTATTAATAATATTGATAGCCATCTGATACCCCTTTTTATAAACTTATGGTGCCACCCCCTTTGAGGCATAGCACCGCCACCATTAATCCCAATTCAAACCTACCTGAGAATGCAGTAGCAGGTGTGTGCACCTGAGGAGAGCCGACAAAAGCCAAATCTCTGTTTGCTTTCGATGTCAGTCAACACAAATGTGAAGTTCTGGCCGACCTGGTTGACTGTCAGACTGCAAGGGGAGAGAAGTTCAGAAGGCATATAGAGAAGAAGAGAAGAGAATAAGAAGAGAGAGAGAGGCTTAATGACATCTTAAAGTTAAAATACTCCAGAGATTAGAAATGCACACAAGTTCAGCAAAGTTGGGGAGGGACAACCGAGTAGAGTTGGAGAGCAGACACTGTCTGCGTTGCAGTGAATAACAAACAACAAATAACAGAAGAGAGACTAGGTTTGTTTGCTGGGGATCTGCTAATATTTGATCAGTTGTCAACCAGAAGACTTGGATGAATCCAATGTCATCCATTTAACGGTCATCTTTTAACCCTTAGATATAAGTGGGTCAAAAATTACCCAGTGAGGTAATTTTCTTGCAATATCTTCCTAATGAAACGTTATCACTTCATATTCCAGCTATCCTCAAAAAACTGATATCATGCCATTTAAATTTTTAAGTCACCTTTTACACATTTTACTAAATTGTAGTTTATGAATTACTACCCCAAACTTCCATGGATTGGTCAAAAATGACCTGCATTCATTTTCTTTTGAATTTAATGGGAACCTTTCATTCTTATCAAGCAATGTGGGGTGACAAAAGCCACAACTCAGTCACAGGAAAAAAGCAGACAGGGCCAACCAAATAGAAAAGGGTGTCAGATCTGCCCAAGTAATAAAGATCAGAGTCGACAGTCATTGTGGGAATTCAGTGTACCTGTATGCAATGACCACAGCCAGAAACAGGAAGATGGCTGCACACAAAGAGAGGACAAGAAGGCAAGAAAAGAGTGTGTCTGTCTGGAGAGTTACACACACATGCATATACTCACCAAAATCCTTTATGAATTGTTCCAAGTGAGGAGCATTAGCATTATGTGGATGCATGTGCCTTTTTAAGAGCACTCTCTGAACTTTTCAGAAAGGCACTGGTATTGCCACTTTGCTGCCTTCAGGCAATCCTTTAGTTGTACTGTGTGTATCATGGTGAAAAACAATGTCAAACTAATTAAATTTGTCCTTTATTTAAATCTCAAGAAAGCATTGAGGGCATGCTCTAATTTTCAGTGATGGCAAGAGTATAGAAAAAACCGAAGAACAGAACAAAAGGGACACTACTGAAAATGTTGAAAACAGTTACAGTCAAAGGCAGAGTAATTGGTAATCATCGTTTTAAACTGGCCCATAATAGCAATTTGTGTTAAGTTTAAATGTACGTTGTAAGATGACAGCTGTTGTAGGGTACCCGGAGAGAACCCATGCCGACACCCTCTTGCTGTGAGGCAAGAGTGCTAAAAACTATACCACCATGTGGTGCATGCATCATCATGTATCATACAATTTAACACACATGCAGATCGGACTCTGCGCCTTGAAGGAATGTCGAAAAGTAAATTGAGCGTTTTTCGCGATTTAAAAAATATATATATGAAGGCGGATGTGGGCTTGGCATATATCATGCGATTTACCAAATCTCAGGGAACAGGTACATGTCAGAATATCTAATGTGTGACATGGTATGCAGGAGTTAAATGTCAAAACACTCTCACACTGATTATGGTGCTCCCTGCTGGTGGACATGTGTGAAATTTGGTAGACATCCTCAGGGGCTAATGAGAAACATTTATTCTAAGTATGGTGTTGATAAGTGAGACTGTTATCAAGATATGCACCACGTCCTGTTTTGACTGTTACGCACAGGAAGTTGTTCCACTGTAACTTGCAGTTTTTGGATTATAACACATTTTTGGATCATTTTTAACCTTTGGGTTCCAAAGATTCTGTGTGCAAAATTTCATGCCAATCCAACCAAGCTCCTCGAAGGAGTTTAAAAAGTTGAGACAGCATATTTCGCTAGAATTCATTCCAGGGGGAAATGGGCGTGGCCTATACCCAGAAACTCAGCGTACGCTTGTATCTTGGAATTTTTAGGGTGTGACATAGTATATGGGAGTTATTGGCCAAAACATGTTCACCTCTATTATAGCGCTACCTTCTCCTGGACATGTGTCAATTTTGTTGCTTGCCGTCAGTGCAGCAGTCTGTATCAGCCCTGTGAAGGCAAACGTAATGGCGTTTACGGTTTAGGCTGCAGTATGGCTTTTTTCGTAAGGAGTAATAATAATAATTAAAGCTGCAAGCAGCGAGGAACGGGCCCAAGAAGAGTGGAGCGGTCAGGAGAGCCGGCCATACCAGGCCTCACGATCGTCGACCACCTCCCAAAGCAACTACGACAAAGAGGTCATGTTTTATGAAAGGGGCGTGGTCAAGGTAAGGGGGCGGGGTAATCATTCAGTTGTCAAACAGGGACTCTGCTGAGTACGATGACACCTCATACAAGACTGTTCGACAAACGGTTGATGAGTTACAAAGGGTGCGTGGTTAAAGCATAAGGGGCGGGTCTTTATGAAATGACCCTCGGCACACTCCGCCCGAAGAAGAAGCCATGGGTCACTAATGAACTGCTAGACCTATGTGATAAGCGGAGAGCCCTGAAGAAGGGTAAAAACTCACCTTAAGGAGCTGATGCTTATTGAGAGATCAATAAGAGCATCAAGAAAGGCAAGCAGTCAGCAAAACAGAACTGGATTGAGAGGAAGTGCCAGGAAATAGAGAACAGTCTCAATGCCAATAATAACACCAAAAAGGTATATCAAACTGTCAAGGAGCTAACAACAGCAAAAAAGACCAGAATCTCTGCAATCCAGAGCAAGACTGGTGAATGCCTAGTGGAAGAACAGAAAATATTGGACAGGTGGACAGAATACTGCTCTGAGCTCTACAACCACACAGTATGTGGGGACCCAACAGTCCTTTCCTGGCCTCAATCTACGGAGGAAGAAGATACACTCCCCATCCTTCGTGAGGAAGTTGAGGCAGCAGTCCGAGAGCTGAAGAAGGGAAAAGCAGCCGGAGTGGACAACATCCCAGCAGAGCTCGTGCAAGCAGGGGGTGAAGCCATGATCGGCACCCTCACCATCCTGTGCAACAAAATCTGGCAGAGTGGTGAGTGGCCTACATCCTGGACTCAACCTCATAATCTCACTTCCAAAAAAGGCAATCTTCAACTGTGCCAAAACTACCGCACCATCAGTCTAATCAGCCATCCCAGCAAAGTCCTTCTGAAAATAATACTCAACAGGTTAAAACCTCAAGCTGAACTAATCATAGCTGAAGAACAGGCTGGATCAGGGCAGGGCGAAGCACCACAGAACAGATATTCAACCTGAGGATTATCTGTGAGAGGTACCTGCAGCATCAACAAAACCTCTACCAAGTGTTTGTTGACTTCAAGAAAGCCTTTGACCGGGTATGGCATGCTGCACTGTGGGTGACCTTGAGGAAATATAACATCAGCCCCAACCTTGTCAGAGTCATCCAACAGCTCTACAACAAAGACACAGTTTTATATGCAGTTTTATACAACGGAACAATTGGAGACTGGTTCAGGACAACCACTGGAGTGCGCCAAGGATGCATTCTCTCTCCCATTCTCTTCAACATCTTTCTGGAGCGCATCATGACAGATGCCCTGGCAGACCATGAGGGAACTGTCAGCATAGGAGGTAGACCAATCACAAACGTCCGTTTTGCGGATGACATAGTTGGGCTAGCTGGAGAAGAAAAATAACTGACCAGCCTAGTTGAAAGACTTGCCACCACCTCCAAAGCCTACGGAATGGAGATCCATGTGGGGAAAACAAAGTTAATGACCAACAACAACGTCATCCGCTCAGACATCAAAGTTAATGAACAGGCACTAGACACTGTGTCTAGCTTTAAGTACCTCGGCGCATTCATGTCTGACGAAGGATCCACACAGGAGATCCTTGCCAGGATTGCACAAACAACCACTGCCCTGGCAAAACTCAAGCACATATGGAAAGACAAAAACATCAGTCTGACATCAAAAGTGAGGCTACTGCGATCACTTGTGATTTCAATATTCCTTAATGCTTGTGAAACTTGGACACTTAAAGCTGAGTTGCAGTGGAGAATACGGAGCATGGAGATGAGATGCTACAGGCGACTCGTGGAAATTTCTTACACCCAACATGTCACCAATGAGGAAGTCTGTCAAAAGATCAGCCAAGCCATCGGCCCACATGATGACCTGCTCACCACAGTCATAAAGAGGGAGCTTTGATGGTATGGTCATATCACTAGAGCCTCTGGCCTTGCAAAGACCATCCTGCAAGGCACTGTACAAGGTGGCAGGAGATGAGGGAGACAAAAGAAAAGATGGTAAGACAACATCAAAGAATGGATTCACCTAAAACTCAGTGAGGCAATGAGAGCTGCCAAAGACAGAGAGGGATGGAGAGAGCTGCTCAGGGGATTGTCAGTGGTGCCCCAATGACCCTCCGGGGTTATGGGATAGAAGAAGAAGAAGAAGAAGAAGAATGGTTTCCAGCGATTGTATAGTTTTTGCACAGTTTCTCATACAGTTTCTTCAGTCATACTTTTCTCTGACTGTGGTAAAAATCTGTTTGTTAACATTATTCCAGGTGCTGTTACATGTCCTCCATTTAGACCAACATTTTGACTTTGCTTTAGGTTTAGCGCCAAGTCTTTACAGAGTCTGAGAAAAGACATGGTATCATTTAGGCTGAAGTTGCGAGTAGCAGTTTTTTCACCAGTTGCTTTGAAGGTAAAAGTGGACTTCTTACCATTGGATTCCACTGGGAGTTTCATGAAGTCCTTTTTCAGTTTCTAAGATAAAAATGCTTTCTTGTAGCGCATACATTTGTTGTTGATATGTCCAACAGCTTTCACAGGGAGACTTTGTTTGGATTACTTCTTCAGGCATGTTGGGAGGATTGTAGCTGCAGGCTCGTCAGATAAGTTATAAAAAGCAAAAAGTGATTCGAAAGTCTTGGTTCGCTTTAAAGAAAAAGAATAAAATCATATCCAAGACTTTTGAAAAAAGCAGAAGATTTTAAAATAATTTAAAAGCAAATAAAGCAGCAAGCAGCAGGAGCAAGTAGAGACACATTTACACTCTGCAGCCTCACATCACAGCATACATTTGATTTATATAGCACATTTCTAAAACTCAAAGACTCTTCACAAAAAGATATGAAACTAAAAAGAAAAGCAAACAGATGCAAAGAGAAGAGAAGAGCAAAGAGAGAGAAGCAATCGAAAGGCAATATGTCAGCTTATGAGTTGAAGGCAGTAGTGAGGAGGTGGGTCTTTTTCGCTTTTTTATTTTTAATATGTGGGGGTGGGAGAATCACGGATGTGATGGTGTAGGAGCTCAGTCAGGTAGAGGGGTGCAAGGTTATGGAGAGATTTGTCGGTCAAAAGGAGGAGCTTATAATGGATTATGTAAGTCTATGTTATGTCCCCAAAAGTGTATGCGTGAATGAGTGTGTGTACCTGTCCATGCTGAAGGGGAAGCAGAACTTGGGCACAGTCTGAAGAGTTTCCTGTGGGACACCAATTACAGATAACAGAGTACATCAGATACATGTATTATCATCAGTATGTACTAACAATACAGTGTTCCTTTAGGCCCTTTCATACTGCCGTTTCAAGCTGCGATATTTAAGCCTCTGTAATGTCTAGACCGCACTATGAAAGCGCCAGAGGTAGGATGGGGGATCAACTGATCCCGGCTCTGTAACGCTAACTCGTCCCTAACTGTGCACAAAGTGTTAGCCGATTATTGTAAACCAACGGACATAGCTTACTGTAAAAATACACTGCAGCACATGCATACTGTAATGCTACAGCGCTAACTGTGCAGCCTATTAGCAGAGTGCTACTGTGCACTGCTGCTCCTGTTACACGCCATTATCATCTCCTCCCACTACACCTCCCTCTTGCGACTGCACTACGAATTGCCCCAAATATCACGCCTTCCCAGAATCACTATGAATGCCTCTAAGGTGAAAACCCTGCACATCTTTTATGACAATATAGAGTGACTTCTGTGGGAACGCACTATGAAAGGGCCTATTGTGACAGAGGGAAAACATTTGAAGGGCTGATAGGAGGGATGTAATGTGGAGGGACTGATGTAAGACGGAGGAAGGGGGAGAGCAAACACACATTGACAAAATAACCAATAAAAAATTGACTTGATCGGACTTGAACACAGCACACAACAGCAGTACATGCATTAGTTCGAGTAAAGCCTGTGTACAACATTCAAGAAGTACTACGGGTGGTGGAGAAATCAATGTATAACTCTGACAGGGGCGAGATGCAGAGAAAGGCAAAAGGAAGTACAGTACAGTATTGTTTCTTTCAAACCTGATCTGTGTAGTCTTCAGGGTACTGTCTTTGCACTTCTGGCCCTGTTAGAAAGGAAAACACATGAAATGACTGGAGAACTCAACAGGAATTAAAGAGGAACATTTTTGAAATGGCTCTCTGACATGTCCTGAGTTTTTGATAGCAAATGACAGAAGTTTTGAACATTTTAATCCATTCGCAAGCAAAGAAAAATGGCATTGGAATCATATTAAGTACCTTTGCTTGTCTCAACTGCATGTGCACATATCCCTTCATTCTCAACTGTTTAACACACACACACACACACACAAGTTTTTAGAAACGTGATAGTTTCGAAATGATTTAAATCTGATTTTAACATAAGAGGAGGAATTCACAATAACCCAATAACAATACAAAAAACTTCTTCTGCAGTTAAACAATATAATTAAATGTTGACTCTTAAACATCAGCTCTCTATCATCAAAAGCTTTATTAGTAAACAAATTAATATCACACTAATATTGACTTATTTTGTCTTACTGAATCCTGGCTGCGTGATAAAGAACATGTTCAATATTCATATGGACGTTGATGTACTGCTATGATCTCCTTATATTCGACTGGCTTTTGCAGAGGTTTCATAAGGCCACTCATTATCCCATAGTTGAAAGTATCTATATAAATGTGGAGGTCAAACTGAGTCTTAAGAGTGTCAAAGGAAACAAGCCAGGTAGATCCAGACTGGAGTCTGAGATGTTTTGATTCAACCACGTTTCCTTAAAACATATGAGACAGAACTCACGGTATACTTTGTGTCTTCAAAAATATATCCAGTTCATGGGGCACGCTGTTGAGCAATGGAGGAGTAAGACGTGTTAGGGACAGCTCGGATAACTTTACTTTTATTAATACACTTAACATATTTAAATCCGCTATTGAGATCTTTGAAACGACATGTAAAGACATACGTGAACGTAACATAAGGTTGGACATAGAGAAACGGTGTCCAAAAAGGGGAAACTCTGGAAAATCGACCAACAATAGGCCTTGACCTGCCGCCGGACCCGAGTGACAGGCGGACCCACCAAACCGCGAAATACTGGCTGCTATTGCTAACCTCTGTCGCGAAATTACCCCGATTAAAGGTGATATATGTGCTTCCATTGATGCACGCATACAAACTGTATCGAGCTGAGAGCCGAACTAGCTACAACTAAAGAAGAAATTCCGACATCAATTATAGCATTAGAAGGAGCCATGGCCTCGCAGGGAAAAACGATAAAAGAGCTGGAAAACTCAGTCTCACTCCACTCCGACGATGTAACTACTCTCCAACGCCAAGTAGCGGGACTGAATTCTGAGATGCAGAAGCTGACTGGAAAATGTGGGGACTTAGAAGGCAGATCTAGGAGACTAGATCGCGACTTTATCGCCGGGCTGCTACAAGACGTGCTTTCTTTGGATGAGAAGCCACTCATTGATCGAGCTCACCGGACCCTCTGGAGAAGACCCGATCCTCAAGCGCCTCCCAGACCCTTCCTGCTGGGACTACATTATTATCATATGCTTGAGGACATCCTTCGAAAATCCACCGCAGCGAAACAACTATACCACAGAGGCAAGAGGATCCAAATATTTCTCGACTACCCTCCAGCTGTGGCTAAGCGAAGGGCGCTATTGAATCGTGCCAGAGAGCTACTGAGAGACAAGCCCGGCGTCAGGTATGGCTTACTCTACCCCGCCAGACTCCTGGTTACGCACAACGGCATACAGCCAAGGAATATGCCAAGCGTCTCTTCAGGATCATCAACATCCGCAACGCAGGGTTAAATCACAGAACTCAGTGACAGTTTTGGCACTACCTGGCTAGTTAGCCTTTGTGGCTAGCGTTAACATAACACTAACTGCTACCTGCCAAGATTGCCAAGGTATTCACACACACAAACATACCCTATGCTGTACTACATGACAGTAAGACCACGCAATCTGCAGGATGTACAATCGGAGGATTTCTACACCTCCTATGATCTCCTTTATTAATCTTGATATTATATTATTAATATCTGGCAGACATATTTCCTTCAAGTTTTGTAAGCATTATCCACTTACTGGTTCTATCTTCTAAATTTGGTTTCATGATGTAGAATGCGTGGCACACTATGTGGGCGTGACATGGCGGAGAAATATGGCGTGATTTGTACTACAAACGTGACCTTATAACTTGACCATATATTGTCCGATCTGCCTCAAACTTGTCATGCTTGATCAGGGTCCAGACCTGAACACATGCACCCAACAATATTTCATAAAGACCCGCCCCTTATGCTTTAACCACACCCCCTTCTGTAACTCATGAACCGTTTGTCGTAAAGACTTGTATGAAGTGTCAGTGAACTCAGCAGAGTCCCTGTTTAATTACTGTTTGATTACCCCGCCCCTTTTCATTGACCACGCCCCTTTTCTATAACTAGTGAATCGTAAGTCGTAGTCTTATATGAGGTGTCATCGTACTCAGCAGACGGTCCCTATTTAACGACGGATTGATTGCCCCGCCCCTTGCTATT
>CAFUXE010000741.1:103642-118321 GCA_903364295.1 Serranus cabrilla
GTCCACCACAAGCGATATTATTCTGTCACCTCAGTCTGAATAAAAGCCTCGGTGTGAACTGTAATCTCTGCTCTTGGTCTTGCTTTTGGGTTCAAGCGTTTGTGCTCCGGTGTGACAGTATGAACTGGCCAGACATGAACCCAGCAGACCTCGACCGCATGAGGGAGGAAGTCTCCGGCCAGGCTCAACGTTTGGGGAGCCATGAACAGATGTTAAGGACTCTCATTGACAGCGTTGCCCAGATATCCTGCCAGCTCACGGAGCTTAGCCACGGCGCATCTCCGCCTGTCTCCCCACCTGTTGCTGCTTCACCTGCGCCGCCTGTTGGACCCACCTTCGAGCCTCACATCCCTCCTCCTGCCAAATACAGCGGTAACCCGGACACTTGTTGCAACTTTCTAACCCAGGTACAGCTTGTGTTTAATGCCCAGCCCACTCGTTTCCTCAATGAGTCAGCTAAAGTAGCCTATGTGGCTAACCTGTTGGAAGGTCCTCCCCAGAGCTATTTTAATGCTCTGTATGAGCACAGAGTTGCCACGCGGTTTTAAAAGGTATTAAAAGGTAGTAAATGAAATTAGCAAAAATAAGGCCATTAAAAAGTAATAAATGTCATCTGATGAGGTATTAAATTTTCTACCCCTGCGCCCCAAATTATGAGTTTTCTATTTGTGTTTAATTGTAGGCCTACCTGCTAAAATTCAAGTTTATTTCCGTTTATTTTTATGTACGAGCAAGACCTGCGCGATATCAATGATGCTGACGTAATATTCAGTGGCTGTCGCAGTTCTCTGCTCAACAGTTAGCGGCTAACGCGGAAAACTTGATATCGCTTCGCACCTGTTGCTTGTCTTAACCAGGGGCAAATGCAAGTTTCCGGACCTCTGGCAAACACATTCGCGTGTGGTAAGGATAAGACCCGCTATTTAATCAGATTCGGATTTTCAAGTTGAGTTGTAGAATATAAGCCCAATCTAGGCAAACATTCACCACCATAAATGATTCAAGAGACAAGAAAAAGTAATTAAGTATTTTGCTTGTTTTTATTTAAGCTTCTTATTACACAAAGTAGTGTGAGTTTTGTAATCAGTGATTTGTATAGTGTGCTCTCTCTCTCTCTCCTTTTAATTGTAAGCATTACTACACTAACTCAGAAAAGTAACAAAATTACAGTAATCAGATAGTTTATAATTAGTCACCCCAACAATGAAGTTAGAAAAGGTATTAAAAAACCTATTAAAAGGTATTAAATTTGGGTGGTAAACCGGTGTCGGTTATACACACGCGCCTGTCATTGAAAGGGTGGCAGGTGGATTAAAGTCTGGAGCCCACCACAAATATTTGTAGACCAGCATTAGCTGCAAACGCTGTGGCATTAGAAATGCTGTGGTCACTAGGTCAGCAGGTCACTAAACTCTGCATATAGCTTCTGGTAGGCTTCTAGGCATGGATGGTTGAGATTTTCATAACTGTTTTTGCCATACTCTGAGTCATTGGAGAAATTTTACTTTTTTTTACGAATTAATATTATAACAGCTTTGTTTGGAGGACATTAAAAAAAAAAATGTTTTTTGACCATTTGGCTTGACTTGAAGTTCACTTAACTCAGAGGTTCCCAATCCTGGTCCTCGAGGGCCACTATCCTGCATGTTTTAATGTTTCCCTTGTCCAACACACCTGATTCAAATGATCACCTCATCATCAAGCTCTGCAGAAGCCTCCTAACGATCCTGATCATTTGAATCAGGTGTGTTGGACGAGGAAAACATCTAAAACATGCAGGATAGTGGCCCTCGAGGACCAGGATTGGGCACCCCTGATTTAACTTCTTGCACCTGTGAAAGCTAAACAGCTAGATTTCTTTTCTACAAGGTGCAGTTCCAAGATGTTGTCATGTTGCTGAAGGTGAAATACCAGAGTACCAGAAAGTACATCAGATTACAGTCAGGTTTCACCTTCTTGGATTTCATCAATGAAGGTGAGTAGGCATCTTAACAAAAATATGTAGCTACCTTCACAACAAATGGAAGCACAAGGATTTATATAGCATCAGTATTTTTCTGTGTTGTGCATAGTTTACTGTAATGTTAGTAATGTCATGATGTTTAATGGTAATAATGATAATGATGATAACAATATGATGATAATAATTATTTATTTGAGGCACTTAACCTTTTTCCAGTAGAGAGATTGGCTCTGGCTGCAAGGGTTTTTGTTTTTTTTTACACTCAAAATAGAGGGAGGGGAGGCACCAAAAATAAATATTTAATTAATATTATTATGCTGCCATTTCTGTTACCATTCCAGAGTCAAATAAAAATGCAATAAATGAAAAGAAAGAAATTACCCTCGCCTTGTAAAGAGTTTGAATTACAAAGCAATATCACCATTATAACCAAGCTCCAGTAGCCAACTTTGCCACTGAATTTGTTCCTTTTGGGCTCAAGAGAGACATGCTTCATGTATCTTTATCTGTTTTCATGCTTATCTTCCTGTAGTCAAAAACAAGTTTGGGCTTCCTGATGCCACTGAACTTGACGTTTTTGATGAAACCGACAGACACAGCAGTGGAGGAAGATGTCTTTCTTGAACTGATAGAGGCCAATCCGGACTTATGCCTGACAGTACGTGACAGCATTTCACATGAAGGTAGGTTTCATTATAAAAATCTCTTGAAACTGATACACCACTGGACAGGGTTGGGTCATATTACTTGGACAAGTTATCAGTTACTGAATAAAAAAATGACATGTCAATTTTCATGATTTAATAATGCTATCCATTGGATTACAAAAAAGTAGTCTAATCTAAAAGCTTTTGGATTACTTCCAAATCAAATATTTAAAATGTAAAAAATATCATGCATCCACAAAAAGTTGTTACCTCAACATCACCACCCCTTTCTTTTTCTTTAAAACATCTCAAAACATTTTCAGTGCAAATAAAAAGGAATAAAACTCCATTATCCGTAAATGTAAGTCACCATTAATGGAACATGAGGGGAGTAACTTACTTTGATATATAATAGAACATTCAGCATTAAGAATGCGTCAAGATGCTGGCATAAAAATATTCTGTATTTTTTTCAGAATTTTACAATTGCCATTTTTTAAAGACTTAATCAAAAATGTAATTAGTCAGCCAAGATTAGATTTGAAAAAAGTGTGTCATTATTACTAGTATTAATAAGTATTATTAGTACTTATTTTTTGTAATCTTATTATATAAGCCTGATTACTTGTAATCTGTTACTACCCAACCCTGACAGTGGTGGAAGACGTCATTCTTGAACTGATAGATGATGAGGTCAGTCCTGACAGCATTTCAGAGCAAGGTATGTTTCATTATAAAGTCTATTGTAATCAATGCAAGTTTTTTTCTGCTTCACAAATATCGTCAAGGTGAGACCCCTTTATGTCCCTGACCGTCTGACTACTGTCGCAAAGTAGATGAACAAAAATAACATTTAAGCAAAAGACAGGCATCGAATTGCAAGAACATTTTGAAAATGTGGGATTGGTTGTGATTTTCCCATGCGTGTTACTAGGGCTAGACGATATATTGAGTATATTCCTTATATTCGCTTGATGTATTTGCATGTGTGTATGATCAACATCTGAATCAAGACTTCCTGCTTCTGTTTGGAGCTGAAACAGCCTGAAGATGCTTGAGAAGTGGGACACAGCATTCAGGCTCAAAGTTATCAAAGAGGCCAAACACCTGACTCTGTCAACTGAGCTGTGCCGACTTCTGAAAGCTGCTGAGAAACTCACAGAGAACGATGACGCCAGTAAGCTACATGACATGCTTGTTTTATATTCCAAACTGCTAGTGCTATTTACTTTGTGCATTCTAAGTAGTTACTAATGATGTGTTTTGCCCCATTTTCCTCCTGATAGATTGGGACAGTGACATGGCTTCTCTGCCTCTCCTTCTCCATCTCTTGCCACCCACAGCTGGACGGAAGAGGGCCAAGATAAGTTCCAGTAATGCAGTGGACAAAATGGTACACTTTCACAAGGTATGTACGTCTCATCTGTTAAAATCCAACCAGCCAGTTTTTCAGTTATATTATCTCAATTAGAAACAACTTGCAAGGCATGTGCTTCCCTTAGAGATGTATGCTTGCAAAAAGAGAGAGGACTAATCTGAATGTCTTCAGGTTGTCTACTTTAAAAACAATTCCTCAACAGCAAGTACTTCTTGGGGACAAATGGACACCATTTGCCATGGCCTGTTTAGCAACTCAGCTTTTCTGGTGTCCTACAGACCCAAGTATGCAGTGAGCAGTTGACAACTTGCTAGTTTAAGATGGTAATTTTATTACTGTCATTATTCTGTTTTTAGTCATGCTGCAGCATCGATGAACACCTGCGAGGAAGAGAGGGTAAACAACCATATATCCTTGCAGCTGGCCGAACCCAGAACAGGATTGACACTTTCTACATTGTCGTGGACAAACAGCTCATCCCCCTGCCAAGCTGCCAGCTCGTTGGGTGCTTTTGATGAACTATTTAAATCCCACTACGTGTTCAACCTATCTTATGATGAGTCCCTGGTCCAGTTCTACACTTTTGTGCAGACAACAATCTATAACATTGATGTCACCACGACAGATGAGTCTCCAAGAGTTCGTGAGTTACGTGCAAAACTCATCAACTACAACACTGAAAAAATGTTTAATGTTTCATTTGTCAAGCTGTGCATGTTCTCTGCCAGTCCTTGATAACTCATCTAAGAATTGATCACAGTTTCTATCCTAGCACCAGGTTTAAGTTGGTTTGTTCACAAGATCGTTGTAGGCGTCAGTTTTCAACATATTCAGGTTTCAAAAAACATCTCATTAGTGCTCATGAGAAGGATTCTTGTCAAAGTGGTGATGCAGCAAACTCAGAGTAATTTCAAGCTAATTTTCACAGTCTCCAAGTTCCTGGAACAAGTGTCGTGCCGAGCCCAGAGGCTGAGTGTTTAGAGGACAATGGATCAGGTCAAAGAAGCAAAGTAAATACAAAAAATATTTGCACTTCCATTATTGCTTAACTCCAAGGAAGTGGTATGGCAAATAGTGCTGTTTCAGCAATTGTTAGTGATTTAGAAGAACTTGCTACTGGACTGCACTCCCAAGTTAAGCATGAAATACTGTCTGCTGTGCCTAAAAATGATCCTGTAAGAGCTACATTGGAAAAAGGTCTTGAGAATTTTGAAAACCCATTTGTTGGCTTTAATACTGAAACTAAAAGAATGAAATATTTCAGTCAGAAATGGGGGGTTGTGGAGCCAGTAGAAAAAATGTTAGGAGTTCGATTTGATACGAGGCGAAATAAACAGGCACTTATGATCAAGTCCCAGTGAACAACACTTTTGTTTACATTCCAATTTTGGAAACAATAAAATTCATGTGTCACAATTCTGATATTTGTAAACTGCTTGGGGAATCTTGTATATCAAGAACTGACAGATACGAAGACTTTTGCGATGGAACTTATTCTAAGACACATCCATTGTTCTCTAAACAACAGACTTCTTTACAAATTCAGTTGTACTATGATGACTTTGAAACTGCTATCCCACTAGGTTCAAAACGTGGTGTTCACAAAATAGGTGCGCTCTATTTTGTCCTCAGAAATCTGCCACCAAAGTTTAACTCTGCTGTGATGAATATTCATTTGGTTGCTCTGTTTCACACTGAAGATGTGAAAAAATATGGTTTTGATCCTATTCTACAGCCACTGATTAATGACATCAAAACACTTGAGAGTCATGGCCTTGATTTGCCGTTCTCCACTGAAAAAGTCCATGGCACAATACCATTATTTTCTTTGTAAATGTGCACATAGAGTTAAGTTGTGCCCAATCCCCATGGTGCTGGGAAGTTGTTTTTTTGTCCTGAATTAAAAAAAATTGAATGGTAAATTTGTTGTAATGATTAATTATACTTGATAACTGTTAAGTCTTTGTGGGTCAACACTTTCAAACTTTTGTAAGCACAGATGGTAAAGAGATTTACAGCATGTTAGTGTTCATAACTGTTTTTCTGTAGCCTTGCAGGTTAGTAGAAGCATTTTCAGATTTGGTGAAAACGTATACTTTTATTATGGTGATAAACACTTAAAAAAAAATACACTTTCATGTGTCATAAAACAACACCAAGGATACTTAAAATCAACACTCATAGTGAAAAGGAGTAACACAATTTAGTGTTAAAAACACACTTTAATGTGTCATAAAACAACACAAAGAATGTTAAAAATTAACACTCATAGTGAAAAGGAGTAACACAATTTAGTGTTAAAAACACACTTTCATGTGTCATAAAACAACACAATGAATGTTAAAAATTAACACTCATAGTGAAAAGGAGTAACACAATTTAAGTGTTAAAAGTACACTTTCAAGTGTCATTAAACAACACTGACAGTGTTAGATATTTAACACTATTAAAGAGTTAAAATATTAACACTTTCCAAAGTGTAAATTTAACTCAAAATCCGTGAGAACTATATAAACTCAGAAAAAGTGTTGATTTTAACTCTATGTGAGTTAAATTAACACTCGTGATTTTGCTGTGTGGGATGTTTTGATATAGTTTGGCTGTTGCTACATGCGGCCTTTGTTTACTTTAAGTAGTTTTCCTCAAGAATCCACAGTAAACAGGGTGGGAATTGCAACACAATGATCACTGTGTCATTAACCATGTTTATTTCTCAGGAGTGACAATGGGGACAAATTAGAAAATACACTAAATTTCTATTTGATCTTATGTGCTCATTTTAGTCTCATTTTAGGGATTTAAATGTGATATTAAGGAGATCTCATCTTGAATTTTTTAGCTGTAGCCCATAGCTTCCAGAGAGAAGAATTGGGTGCACATATTTGGAAGAGGGTCCTCCCCAAATAAGATTTTTGTCCTTTTCAATTAAAAAGAAATGTGCAATATCACACCATTAATATCACCTGCTCTTAAAGCTACAAATTGTAGGAAAGACTTTTACATTGAGGGCTCGATAATCACCCTGCTGAACAGGGGCGGCTGGCCCATAGTGGGTGATAGTGAACCGCCCTCCTTAAGCCACACGAAAAAAGAGAGAAAAAAAGACTTTATTTTACCTGTATAAGTCTTAATATTATTGTCCAATCAGCAGCCTGAATATCGCTGTGATATTCAGCAGCCAGAATCTGAATGTCACTTCCCAAACCAGAAGCCCCGCCCCTTTGGGGCAATTTCAATCAGATTGAAAATAGCCCCAGACGCTCTCATAGACTTATACGTTGAGTCTTTTATTTTATTTTGGACCCTACAATTCATTTCTATGGGCTTGCCCAACAGTGATTTTGTCATCAAACTTATGCATGCTCGGACGATACGTGCGCTCGGACGATAAGTACAGCACGCGCACGCGGCGGGAGATCGCAAGATCAACGTCACCATGGCTAGCAACTGCAACTCCATCATTTCACTGAGGGAATTAACATTCACTTGTCGAAGTAATATTGATAAATTGGCTATTAAAAGGATTGGGACCACTCAGACCACATTTAAATATCAAGCAGGTGTCAACGAGAGCAGGAAAAACACACAGTCGTGGAATTTTCCCGGAGCTGGTACGAGCGGAAAACATGGCTACCAGGGTGCAAAGTGGCTCAACTCTGTTCTGCTACCCCTGTATGCTAATTCACCATGATGCCAACACGGACACCGCCTGGACAAAGACAGGTGTCACTGATATGCACCATCTCTCGGAAAAGGTGAAGAAACATGAAGCATCGAAGATGCATATGGACAGCTGCCTAAAACTTTCGGCCTTTGGGAGAGTAAACATTGCAACACAGTTGGATGAGAGCTATAGGATAGCTGTGCGTCGTCACAACAATGAGGTGAGCAAGAATCGGCATATCCTAGGCTCTGGACTGAACTTTCTCTCATGTACGAAAAGTCCAGACTTCAAAGGCTACTGCGGTGCACTGGCTCTATACCAGGTTCTACAGAGCTACAACCTCCAGGAAACCTCCTAGACTATGGTGCAGTTCAACATCCTCATAACCACTCCGGTGACAACAGCTGAAGCTGAGAGGTGTTCCTCCACCGTAAAGAGAATTGAGACGTTCCTGGCCATGCTTTCCATGGAGAGAGAACGTGTCAGGAACATGCCTGATTTCAATGAGAGGGTAATTGATCACTTTTCCTGCTTGAAAAAGAGGCAAGCAAAATTTCAATACAAGTGATGAGTGTCTGTGATTAATTACAGTTTTGATGATAGTGTAATTTGATTTGACTTGATTATCGGTAGTAGTTATCACTTGTAGATGACAATGTATCCAATGATAGTGAAGGTGGAAGTGTTTTACTGTGGAACCAAATTTATTGTATTTGAGACATCCTTTTTGATATAGCTTTTTAAAAAACTGTACAGTATTTTCAATTCATGTCTGGTGTTGCTATCCGGTGATTGATCAGGAAAACCAAATGAAACACTGCAACGTTACACTGTAAAGTTAGCTATCTGACCGAGAAATTTGTCAGGAGCCGCCACTGCTGCTGACATTCTGCTTCTGAAACATGTCATTGTTTTCAGTGTATACAAAATCTACTACTGAAAGGATTTCTTAAACTTATGGATTTCTGTCAAAGTTCAAAATCTCATAAAGAGATATTATGCAACAGATGTGACAAACATACCCTAAATGACAATCAAGCATTGACATGTACCTTATAAATACAACGTAAAAAACAAAGAGCTATAATTTCTTAGCTTGACAAAAGCAAATAGTTCAGTGGTCGTAGCCCAACAATATTTACATCACGTCGGAAGATTGAGATTCGGCTCACGTTAGAGGAAAGCATAAACCTGCTGTTCAGCACTTTAATTCCGTTACTAGTATCCGGTTAACGAAGAAAATCTACGTACCGTTACCGTGTTTACACTAACTACATAGAGACGCATGTTGCTAACTCGCCGCTTGACATCTCAGTCCAATACGCGTATCATCTTATGAATGACTCCTAAACCTCAAAACCACAACAGACCCTTAAAGTTAGTTGTTCTGCTCAATTAAGTGGAGTAGCACCAGTGCTTTTAGCTTGTGTCGCAACAAGTCAGGGCCCTGCACTGTACATCATTTTCCCCTATGACTCTCAGTAACACAGCTAACACCGCTAACTCAGCGATGGGCTGCTTACAGTCTCAGTTAAACCATCAGTTAAATATTCTTACTTGATTCGGGACCCCATCCTTTTTTCCCACCCTGCCGTGGTTGTCGGCAGCGGATAACTGTGCAAGACGCGTCTGTCCAAAGATATTTTTCAGATGCTAACCTGTTCCACTGCGTTTACAGCGCCATGGTCCGTCTACACGGTCGACACGCGTAGATCACGCTCTTCCTCGCACTGAATTATGGGAGTTGTAGTTACAATGTAGAAGATTTGTAAGCCTGTACTATAGAGCAATCAAGTACAAGAAACTGCACCTTCCATAATAGGTATTAGGGACTGGCTTTGGTTCGTGTGATAACTGAACGTTAGATTTGGGCCATAGAGTTGCCGTTATTTAATCGGGGCTGTAGGCTAGTGTTTGTGTGTATTTAATTAGGGTGCTAGCACTGACGATGTGAACTCACCAAACATGGAATTTACATCAATATCCGGTGAAATTTACATATTGTAATGTTCCTGGGTATGGGCGTGACAAAATGGCACAGTAGCGCCCCCTAGAAAGTCAAGAACATTATGATATCTATGCCATACTTTTATTGTCCAAACCAAATCATGCTTCATAAGACTCCAGTCCTGAACACTTCTGCATAACAATATTTCATAAAGCCCCGCCCCTTATGCTTTAACCACTCCTTCTTTCATAAAATGACCATGTTGCATTCTTTAACAAACTCCTACAGATTTAGTCCGATCGTTTTCAGACTTGGTCTATACCAGTGGTTCTCAACTGGTCTGGCTTTGGGACCCACCATCACCCCTTCATGACAAGACGAGACCCAAAACGAGGAAAATGTTCAACTTATAAAATGTATTTAATGAAAAGATGGAGCAGTTTGAGAGGAAAATGTTCCCTATTACACTAAAATAGCTGCATTTTGATTAATAAACAGAATGTGCATCTTAGATAACACAACATATCTTATTTTAACAGACTCGACAGCTTTCATGCAATGCTCATTTAGCAGATGAAAACAAACTGTGACACAAAATGACCAAAAAGGCGCAAGATTTCCAAAAATTACCCAAAAAGGTGCAGAAATTCCTTAAAAAAGACACATTACCAAAAAATGACACAAAATTACCACAAAAATAGACACAAAATTACCAAAAAAGACACAATGTTTTCCAAAAAAGGCACAAGATTTCCAAGAAAGCCACAAAATGATCAGAAAAAGATGTTAAATGACAGAAAAAGGCACAAAAACCCTAAAAAAAAAGACACAAAATTACCAAAAAAGACATGAAAACAAACAGAGTGAATAGACGGCATTAAAAAAATCCCCTTCATATAAAATCACAGGATTTTTTTGTCCAGGTAAAGGCCCACGACCCACTGAAAACCGTTCCGCGACCCACTTTTGGGTCCCGACCCACCAGTTGAGAATCACTGGTCCATACCATCAAAAGGCCTTTGGGATCAAAAGTTATTAAAAGCTCTGCAGATCGTTACACTATGTGGGCATGGCATGGCGGATAAATATGGCCTATCGCCATAAAACACGAGATTGTATAACTTTATGATATATTGTCCAATCTGTTCCAAATTTCTCACATGTGATGAGGGTCCAGCCCTGGGGCCTCATGTATCAAAGACTGTGTAGCTTTCATACCGAAAGAAGGCGCACTCCCAAAATTAGAAAAGTACGTACGCAAAGCAACTTCCACATGTATCAAACTGTTCTTACACCAGGTTTTGCGCACCTTTCCTTGATACATCCCAATCAGTGTGGAATTGAGCGCACATGCACGAGCCACCAACCACGCCCAGGCTCCTACCGCAAATGAAAATGCAGATGATATGTAAATGACCATAAATTCGCCGGCAACAAGTGCAGGCAAATTAAGTTGCAGTGTGTCACTACTGCCTGTAATGTGGCAGAATAATAGTACACATATAATCCTGGACGTCATGTCATGCTCACAGATGCTACAAACCGGTGGAAATGTCCATGGCACTTGCTGCATTCAGATCTACGCACAGTAACCAGGCAGAACAGTAAGCTGTACACATTGTGATGTCTTTATTTGTATAGATCTTAACACTGGAGAGCCCAGCGTCAGGCACACGCCACCACATCTGGCAGAGGGAAATAATACATACAGAGAGATTCATGACGTAGTTAGGAGTCAAAATTAAATATTGTCAAACATGTGTGAAGTTTTGAAAGAGTTGTAAGCCTGAGCTTACAATTGTGTGTCACGGTCCTAATTAATCATAACATACGGGATCAATAATGCTCCACACCTGACTTATTACTTCACCCCACGGAGTGGGAGTGTCTGTCTGTGTGTCTTCTGCATATACATCCTCTGGCCAACAGAGGGCGCTGTGGGGTGAAGTCTGCCATCTCTGATAGCCTTGTTCTGAATTTGTCTTCCCTCACACACTATGTTTTTTCTCTGGGGAGAGAGGGCTCACGTTATGGATTACTGCACTAGTAGCTTAAACATCTCCATGTTAAATGGTAGGGAAAACAGTCGTCGATCGTGACTTTGACACAGTGATTAAGGCATGTTGTACGTAAAAAAAAACCCCCCCACAAAGTTTATAATGGGTTCCATATTAATCAGAAGTAATTTATTGATACCTGTAAGAAAATTTGGTTTCTCTGTAGCTACAGAAACAGAAAGACATAGAAGTATACATCAAAATAGTAGAAATAGCTTAATATATAGACTTAAGAAAATATACAAAACTAACAAATTAGCATATATATAGGAGACGGAAAAATATAAAATATAATAATGGATGATAAAAATCATCTATCCCTCTCATATTTATAACGGGCCATGGAGGGTGCAAAAAAGGCATTTACCTCTAGTGTTTGAGACCTATATACTGTAAACACATGACGCCCCTGAACACTTCTACATGTCAATATTGACACATAGTCATAGCGCCCCCACTGGCAACAGGAAGTAACAGCCCCAGCAGTAGGTTTCACGTAGAGACATGAAATTTGGTACACATATGTATCACGAGGAGCCGCACCAAAAGGCCTCTTGGAGCCTGTTAGGATTTATTGTAAATGAGCCTGTAAGATGCATACATAAATACTGCTTACAATATATAAGGAAAATACCAGGCTGAAGGAATGCTTCTCTATTTTTTTAACTAAGCTACTCTGGGGCCTCATTTATAAAACTTGCTTACGCACAAAACGGGGCTTGAAAATTCCCACGCAAATGTTGGGATTTATAAAAATAAACTTGGCCAGAGAATGTGCGTACCGCTACGCCAACTTTGATGCTGCTGTAAGTACATTTTGGAGACACAGGGAACTGGCCGCGCAGTTTGTGAGGTGGTGAACTGAAGCCAGTTTTATCTCGTACATTTTATGTCATCACATATCAGACTTATAGACCCACGTAATCATAAACACCCAAATCTGCAATGTCATAAATGTGTTCATTTAGTGAGCCATTAGGCCTACTACTGTATGCACAATATTCATATATCATACTTCCATTTTCAAATGTATTAGAGTGGTGGATAGCACAGATTGATTAGTATAGTGACAAGGTGTGTAACAATAATTCAATTTGCTGAGTAAGCATATAAATAGCACGGTGACACTCGTGCGTAATGCTGCACAATGGATGCGCTGGCATTACTTGAGGACCACGCAAATGGTAGAATCAGGATGGAGAGAGTTTTCAGGGACCACGGAGATTTCCTGGCCCGAGATGAGCTAATAAGCCAATTTAGATTCCCTAGAGCAGTGCTTGGATCTATGTGCTGAACTGGGCCCAATGTTAGAGCGATCCACCCGCCGTGACCGCACCACCCCAGTGCAGGTTCAGGTGCTGACCACTCTGGGGTTTCTGGCAACTGGTTCCTTCCAGCGGGAATTAGCCGACAGGTATGTGTTTGATATGATTAACAAAATATAATTTGAAATTTTCTGCCTAAAGCCCCTTTTGGGTATGATATAATACAGTTAAATTGTGTGCTTAGGTCTGGGATATCGCAGCCATCCCTCAGCGCAATAATGCCAGCCGTTTTGGATGGCATTATAAAAATGACCATCAGGTTTTCTTACACTGTGGGTGAACAGGCCGACATTAAAAGGCAATTTGCAGCAATGTCCGGTTTCCCAAATATAATCGGCGCAATTGACTGCACTCACATTGCTATAAGGGCTCCTCATGAAAATGAATTTGTCTACGTTAACCGGAAAAATGTACATACAATCAATGTCCAAATTATTTGTACTTCGGACATGATGATGACAAATTTAGTGGCACGGTGGCCTGGGTCAACACATGACTCATTCATCCTGACGCACAGCAGTGTAGGGAACAGACTGCAGGCATGCGCTGCGCGTGATGGCTGGCTCATGGGTAAGTACATAAACAATATTGTAGAGATTCTACCCATTAAAGTCTGATTTATAATTATTCTTTTAAACCTTGCAGGTGACAGTGGCTACCCCTTTAGACGCTGGCTCCTCACCCCTTTCACTAACCCACAGAGCGCAGAGGAGGTGCGTTTCAATGTGCCACACTCACGTGCGCGCTCCATAGTAGAGCGAACCATCAGCCTCCTCAAAGGTTGCTCTATCACCCTACTAAGGCCTGCATTATAATAATGGTTTGTGGAGTTCTCCACAACTTGGCCCTTAGAAATGCCATCCCCCTCCCACCTGGCCTCCCTCCCCCACACAACGAGGATACCGACCCACAACCACCTCCCCGACGTGAGGAGTTTGACCAGGGAGCAAGGCTCCGTGAAGGTCTCATGCGGAGCTTTCAATAAGACGCCAAGTATGTTGCATTTTTTAAACTAATTCTTTAATTGAACTGGCAATGTCTGACATGACTTCACACATGTTGGTCATCACTGTACGTATTTTCATCTCTAACTCCGTTGATGGCACTGATGGTGTCCCTCTGTGTCTGCAGGACAGCGTCTGTCAGGACCGGCCACTTCTGGGTTCGCCATGCGCCCGCAATGCACTGGTGCTGGAGACAGCCAGGCCTTCAGCCACGGTGCCAAGACACGCCGTGCCCGGAACCTCCTCACCCACCGCTTCCACCTCCAGTGTGACTGAGGACACAATAAACAAGTCCACTGTATATTCACAAGTCTTTGTTGAAATATTTAATTTAATAAACAGATTAAACTGTACTTTACCGGTCTCATCTGGTCTCGGCCAAATCCGTGTCTCCCTCCTTCTCCGACACTATAGGCTCGGGTGCGCTCTTACCCCCCACTTGTAGCAGACACGCTCCGTCGGTGCCATGCCAATTTCCTCTTGGCCTCCACCTTCAGATCCGACCACTTTTTTAAAATATCTGCCACAGATCGCTCTGTGGCACTGGCACAATTTACTGCGGCGACGACGTGCTGCCACTCTGTTTTTTTTAAGTTTATTGGTGACACCACCACTGTGACCACCAAACAAAATGCCTTTTTTGGCCTCCACCTCACCCACAAGCACCTCTATCTCATTCTCTGTGAAATTTCT
>CAFUXE010000741.1:153390-191772 GCA_903364295.1 Serranus cabrilla
GCCCCAATGTGTTGTTTTTTTTCTTTTTTTGGTTTGTTCTATAATTTCTGCTCACCATAGACCTATAGATTTCTACAGCAGGAACTTTTCATGGGGCTCAGGGAACTTTTAATGAAGTCAGCAACCTTACCAATATTTTCATTTGAACGAAATAGGCAAAATGTTTCTTGGATTATTTTCGGGACTACAGCATTTGCTTAATTACACTTACCTGTCGACATGATGTGCCTACATTTTGTACACAATGCTATTTTTGTTTAAATATAAACATTTCAGCGATTGATGACTGTTATCTGTTAATTAGTGATTAATATCATCCTTGTATTCTCTAATGTTTCAGTCAGACACTTACCTGTGCACAGCGTTTCCTGTGCCCAGTAGTCGAGACGCATATATTGGTGAGTATCATCTGTTAATTATTTTATGTTGACAGAAACATACAGTATGTAGCTTTACTCTAAAGGCAAAGATCATTGGCAGCTACACAGACAAGATGGCGTTTTTCAGGGAGATGATGTGCGTCAGCTGTACGCTGCAGTGTAGGACATCAAAGTAAAAGCAGTAGTCAAAGAAGAGCAATAGTGTTAGTGATGGCAACAGAAGTCACGGCAGCAGTAGTTGCTGTAGTTATAGTCTTTTTGTCAAATAAATTGCTGAAAATTTTATCCAATTTGTTCAAAACCATTAAAAAGTTTGGGCAAGGACCCATATTTAAAGAATCAGTTTAATGTTATTTCACAATCTGACTTTTATCATTGTTTTATTATTAAAGGCAGACTGCATCTGCAAATGAAATTTAAACAGAAATGGTCAGAAAGAGTTGAGTACCTTAATGAATCTCTCAAACATTCCATTAAAAATGCAATTTTTTAACCGCAGTGCTTTTCTCCCACAGTGGACTTCATACCTCATGCCAGTATGGACACAGTTCATCACATGCTTCTGTTTGGCTGCCAGACTCCTGTGTCCACCAGCAGCTACTGGTAATAGCCCATTTTATTGTGGGGGGGCAGTGTTACAAAGATCATCAGAAATGATCATAGCACTATAACCAGCGCATCCTGTTGCAGCTATAGGCTTAGAAAGGTGTATGTAAGCACGTTCTTGCTTGTGTGTGACACAGTTCTACGGATGTCAACAACTGTAAATCGTTAAACCACTCAGAATATTGTTGTTGTTTATGCATGTGGGTCCATTGGTTAACTTGCATAATGTTACACAGAAGCCTGAAGAAGAAATAAATGAAGAAGAAAAAAAACGTACTCACATCATATAGCATATGTAAACTTGACAGTGAACGTGACAGTAGCCAGTCCCCCTTTATGATGTGACGCCTGAAACCGCACCAGTGCACCTGCAGCATTGTGTGGTAGTGGTTCGGACTGTACAATATTAAGATATCACTAATGTAACAAATATACATTTTTGTTCTCCATTTTTTAACATCTGGTGCCACCGATGGCATTCAAGGGCTAAGAATTGGTTGTCAGTTTTTCAAAAATGGTTGCCAGTTGCAATCTGACTTCTGTTACAGTTTCGCCCTGTCACAACACTTACATGCTGTTCAAATAGGCATTGGTTTGCTGTTTACCATATCAACATCATAAAGTGATAATTGGTAAATGGTTACAGCTTGTTGTTGTTCCCCCAAGAGGCCAAAAAGATCATTTCATACAGATGTATGTAGGGCTGCTCGATTATGGGCAAAATGATAATCATGATAATCATTATGATTAGATCGATATTGTAATCATGATCATTAATCACAATTATTATTATCATCATGTTAGGGAAAACATCTGGATATTTATTGCCCTACAATTGTAAACCTGTTCTTCGGTTTTTTACCGCCAACAAACCGGCTCCGGGACGGGAAATCTTGTTCCACAGCGGCACCAACTTTTTGTTCGTTTGTTGTTGTTTTTTTTAAAATCCTTTATTCAACATTTGCAGTGTATACAATCAGTTATTCCAGTTCAGTTTGTGTAACAGCAGCCACAAGGTTTACAGTGATGAAAAGGCACAATAAGGATCAATAACATTATATCAGTATAACAATATACAGTATGCATGTAAAAGAAAAGCAGAAAAAAAACAAGAAATAAAAACCCTGATGTGACAGACTTCATGATAATATTTTGTATATAATGAGAATTGTGTCTGTGACAGCGTATAGGTTGAATGAATGAATATCAATCATTGATATACATTTCTCATTTGTAATCAATTTAAGATACTTAAATAATAGTTCTCAAGTTCTTTTCAAAATGTTCTACTATATCAGCAACCATAAAACAAGTGAGGCGGCACCAACTCTTTGCTGTTCCTGAACTGCGAACCACTTACGTCACGTTATTGATAGGGGCTAGCACTAGCAGGCTAATGTTAGCGGGCTAGCGTTAGCTTACAATAAAAATCCAACATCAACAATTTACGTTCATTGTTAATAAGAACATAATCTCTGTCCATAGTGATAAAGATGAGCGGCACGAGTATATTGTACCAGTTGTGTTTGAATGCCAATGTCTGCTTGCAAAGCAAGGAGCAACATTTGAACTTGACTTGAACGTCGCTTGTTAATTTTTTAGGCAGCTTAATGAATTCTCAACTAAGTGTTTGCCCCCTGGTGGTTGGCGGACTGCTGGTTGAAAAAGCGCTTGATTACATATGCAGGAGAGAGCCCCCGTTTCAAAATGGAAATATTGCCACGATCACGTTAATTAATCATGGCGGCCAAAATAGTGATCACGATTGAAATTGGATTAAGTGTGCAGCCCGAGATGTAAGTATCTGTATAATAATAATAACTTCTGTTTTATCTGTTTTTGCTACTTTAAATCTTAGCTTGGCTCACAAACGTAATATCTAAAGCATGTAAAGTTGCCCTGGTGCCTTCTACAAAAATCATGACCTAGAAGACAAGTGACATTTTTTCCCTTATTGTCTGTGTGTCAGTCTTTGGTATAAAGGTGCCTGTAATTGTTCTTTTCAACCAAGGGACACATGTTTGTGTTGCTCTGGGACTACCTCTGTGTTTCAGTGTTTTCCCACCTGGTCATTCATTGTTTGTGTTGTTACTCTTTCAAGGGATTGTGGCAGTGTACAAGGCACTTGTGAAGATGAAGCATCCATTATGTATGCCTGGGCTCGGAATGCACCACCTACTAAATTACCCAAAGGTATGTCTCTCAAAGTGTTCACATAACTTGGGTTCCACATAAGATGTAAGGTGATGCCAATAATAAAGTAATACTAATGATGATAGTAATAATTAAAGTATTAACTCGTCCATGTAGCAATAGATCTATTAGCAGTAAGTAATTTCTTATTATAGCAGCAGGTGTTGAGTTATAGGAGCATAAGTATAGGTCAGATTTCTCATCTGTTTCTGGGGTTCCTGTATCTAAAGATACATTAATGCCAGTTGAGGGCAGGAAATGATGATTTTTGTCTTTAATAGTTAGAATTTTGTCATTAAAGAAGCTCAAAGTCGTTACTACTGAGTCTTGTAGGAATACATGGCTCAGTAGAGCTGTGACTTACTGTCAGCCTGGCTACGGTGCTGAAAAGAAAACTAGTGTTGTTTTTATTTTTCCTTTATTAATGATGAGTAATAGTTTAGTCTGGCTTTGGGCCTTCCTATATATTGTAATATTACAGGGCTCTCATGTCTCACGCATTGAGCGTGACTGTCACGCTTTTCGGTCTTCTGTCACGCAACAAAATACTGGTAGATTTCTCTGGTGCGCCGTTGCTACGGAACCGTGAGGAATCAAGCACGTCTGCTATGGATTCGAGCCTGTCACTTACCTGTCAATCAAAAAAGGAAAGGGGCGGGCTAAGATAACCCAACAACTGTATTTAACAGCGTTTGTGCACGTCTAAATAATAGGATCAATAACAGAGGCACGTCACTGATTCGGCGCCCCTCCGCTCCTTCGCCTCCCTCCCCTTGGAAAAAGTTCGTTTGGACCCCCAGATTTGCCATCAAAAATATATATTGCGTGACTGGCGTTATTTTCATTGCTTCACAATTAAATCCTTTCCACTTCATGAGTAGGGGATTGCCCATATCTACAGAAATTTTTATTTAATTTTATTTTTATTTGTATTATATATCTGTGATCAGTAGATATTGGCAGATTTTTTTGTCTGGATCTCGTTTGGGAAATCTGTTAAATCTGTCTTAATTTTTTCTCTACTCCCCAACAAAAAAGTTGGCTTGTTGGGGTGCTTTTTATAGGGACTATTTTTTTTTAGTAGAAAGTAGTTCCACTGGAAATACATGAGATAAAACAAAACCAGAACGGTCAAATATAGATTTTACATACTGTTATACATCCTTCTATCTTTCGTCTCTTTCTTATTTACACCTCCATGTGGTCTCGTGTTTCTCTAACCTCTGTTCATCTCTCTGTTCTCTCATCAGATGTTGGTTTCAAAGTTGGAAGAAATTCAGGAATGTCCCATTTTGTGCTGCAGGTCCACTATGGAGATGTCAGTGCTTTTAGAGGTGAGTCCTGATGGAAGTTACAGTATTTATGTAATCACTTTTATCTGATTCAGTAAATGTCAGGGAGGATTCAAGAGTATCACAGTTTCAGGTAGGTGGGTTTGAACCTAAAACTCAAAATTAATAGATGAGGAGGCAGAAATGAAAATTAATTAATGCAGGAAACATCTAACAGAGTACACAAGCAGTCTGTCTGTCTGTCTGTCTGTCCGTGTTTCCGCTGCATGTACATCCTCTGGCCAACAGAGGGCGCTGTGGGGTGAAGTCTGCCATCTCTGATTGCCTTGTTATTTAATGTTTTTGTTCTGCAGACCATCATAGCGATTGCTCAGGAGTAAGCCTAAGAATGACATTCAATCTGTAAGTATTTACTGAAAGCATCAAGTTGTAATTCTACACAATGAAATTTGGTTTTGAGCCAATATCAAGTAAGACATAGCCTGGATATACTGATATTTTTGAATTATTTGACTATTTGATAGACATGTGGCTGAAATAGGAATCCTATACCTTTCACAGTTATTGTTGTCAAAATATAGTCTGCTATGTTTAATCAGTCTGCTAAAGTAACAGCTAATGAACAATAACAGTTTGGAAATGGAAGTTTGGAAGTGTTTATGAATGCACGCAACAGCAATTGAGAAGACAGAAACTGAATTTTTTGATTGAAAACTATACAAAAACAATACACTCACCAGCCACAAGTATGTACACTAAAAAAGTGCTCTGTGGTGTTCTGCTGCTGTAGCCCATCAGCTATAAGTTTGTTGTCCTTTCAGAGATGGTGTTCAGCATACTTTGGTTCTAACAAGTGGTTATTTAAGATCTGTTGCCTTTCTATCATTTTGAAATAGTCTGGCCATTCAGTCCTCTGGCATCAGCAAGGCATTATTGCCCCAAGAACTGCCAGTAACTGGATATCTTCTCTTTTTCTGACCATTCTCTGTAAAACATGATTAGCTGTTAAGATATTTCCGTTAACGAGCAGTTGAACAGGTTCACCTTAAGTGGCCAGTGAGTGTATATTAAATGTTCAAACTGATTAACTGTAGTTTATGTTCTATAAACACTGAATTCTATGCTGATGCCTTCTGTTTTTATTTATGTTTTATAGGGTCCAAACTTATTTGGGGGGTTGTATTTATAGACTTGATAAATGAATAGGAAAGAAATGTTTGTGGTGAAATTGTAAATAATTTGACAAAAACTTCATACAGCCTCCTATACTATAACTTTCACTTTTTGTGTCCTCCTCAAAGGCAGCCATTCATTGCTGGTATATACCTGCTCATGTCTGTGGACACAGTTATCCTTCCAGGAAAACGAGGTATGTTTGGCTTAGTTTCTGTTTTGATGTAAATATCAACAAAGTAAGTAAGTAAGATGCTTCAATGATGTTTCAACTAATGATATACTGGAAAAGCCTGGGGTAAACGTGTTATTCTTAACGTTAAGGCCACAGTTTATTTTTGCTTCTGAGTAGAGGCCAAATAATCTCCATTAGATATACTAGTGCAGTGCCCATTGGGACAGGTGCAATGTGCAGTTTTGTGCAGAAATACTGAGCACAACAACTGCACTTGGGATATTGTGCACAAGCCTTGAACAACACTCTTGGCATGACATAGTTGTCTTTTCTAGCAATGGTAAATGCAAGGAATTATGTCCAAGGCCTGACATGGCCTTAAAGGGTACTGAATGTAAATATACATCCATATATATATATACTGTTGTGGTCAAAAGTTTACATACACTTGTAAAGAACACAATGCCATGGCTGTCTTGAGCTTCCAGTTATTTCTACAACTCTGATTCTTCTCTGATAGAGTCATTGGAACAGATACTTCTTTGTCACAAAGAACATTCATGAAATTTGGTTCTTTTATGACTTCATTATGGGTCAACTGAAAATGTGACCAAATCTGATGGGTCAAAAATATACCTACAGTAATGCTAATATATGGTTACATGTCCCTTGGCCATTTTTACTTCAATCAGCCGTTTTTTGTAGCCATCCACAAGCTTTTGGTTGAATCTTTGACCACTCCTCTTGACAGGATTGGTGCAGTTCCGTTAAAATTGTTGGTTTTCTGACATGGACTTGTTTCTTCAGCATTGTCCACATATTCTCAATGGGGTTTAAGTCAGGACTTTGGGAAGGCCATTCTAAAACCTTGATTCTAGCTTGATTTAGCCATTCCATTACCACTTGCGATGTATTTTTGGGGTCATTGTCCTGTTGGAACACCCAACTGCACCAAGACCCAACCTTCGGGCTGATGATTTTAGGTTATCTTGAAGAATTTTAAGGTAACCCTCTTTCTTAATTATCCCATTTACTCTATGTAAACACCAGTTCCATTGGCAGCAAAACAGCCCCACAGTATAATACTACCACCACCGTGCTTGACGGTAGGCATGGTGTTCTTGGGGTTAAAGGCCTTTCTCACCTTTTCTCCTCCAAACATATCGCTGGGCATTGTGGCCAAACAGCTCGATTTTTGTTCCGTCTGACCACCGAACTTTCCTCCAGAAGGTTTTATCCTTGTCCATGTGATCAGCAGCAAACTTCAGTCGAGCCTTAATGTGCAGCTTTTGGAGCAAGGCAGCCTCTCAGTCCATGGCGATGCAAAACAGGCTTGACTGTGGACACTGACACCTGTGTTCCAGCAGCTTCTAATTCTTGGCAGATCTGCTTTTTGGTGGTTCTCGGTTGACTCTTCACCCTCCCGACCAATTTTCTCTCAGCAGCAGGTGACAGCTTGCATTTTCTTCCTGATCGTGGCAGTGACAAAACAGTGCCATGCACTTTATACTTACAAACAATTGTTTGCACTGTTGCTCTTGGGACCTGCAGCTGCTTTGAAATGGCTCCAAGTGACTTTCCTGACTTGTTCAATGATTCGCGTTTTCAGATCCGTGCTGAGCTCCTTTGACTTTCCCATTGTAGCGTTGGTAGGTGCTTGTATCCAACGAGCCCTATTTAAATGGCCTCAGAGAAGTCACAAGTTGTAGTCACTCATAATCACTCACAGGAAGTTAAGAGGCCATGCTATGAAGCTCATTTCATTGACACAACTTTGTAAGTCACCAAAATTGCTAATTCATGTTGCTGTATGTATATTTTTGACCCATCAGATTTGGTCACATTTTCAGTTGACCCATAATAAAGACATAGAGGAACCAAACTTTATGAATGTTTTTTGTGACAAAGAAGTATCTGCTCCAATGACTCTATCAGAGAAAAATCAGAGTTGTAGAAATAACTAGCAAACATATATAAAAATAAAGTAAAAAAAAAAAAAGCAAAGATATGAAAGCTATGTATACTGCCAATTCAACAGGGGTAGGTTATCATGCAGAGAAGCTGAATATATAATAAAATGATATATGTAACCTTTAGATTGTGATGGTTTATCATGTGCCTCATGATAGGATTCCATGTGTTTCACATTTTTCACAAAAATACAACCAACTTATGGGCCCATAAGTTGGTTTTATGCACATACATTGTATTACAAATTACTGCACCAGGTAAAATAATAATTAAATGGAATGTGCAACGGTAACTGATTTGTATATTTGTATAAATACAGTCATGGAAAAAAATATTAGACCACCCTTGTTTTCTTCAATTTCTTGTTCATTTTAATGCCTAGTTCCACTAAAGGTATATTACCTTAAAAATGCAATGAACACAACAAAAAATGCAGTTGATTCCATAATACTTTATGTCCTGTTTGACATGCTTAAGCTTAATTGTATACCTGGGGTATTAAGAGGCCATTTCATGTCATAAGCAACACTGCACATTCAAAGGCTTTGAGTGGTAGCCAAAAAACTGAAGATCTCCAAGACAGCCATTCATTACTGGACAGTAGTCATAACGATATTAGTAAGTTGTGTTAAGCATCTTATAGCTTTTCAGTCATGTTGAGGTACATTGTTACATTGTGGTGTGTGTTGAGGTAGATTTTTAATATTGTGACTCATTAGACATTGTGTATGCTGATATCGACTGACACAATCGGTTTATCATGAAATAAATCAACAACAAATAAATGTTAAATAGTATTGCACTGAAATACTCTATTTAACTCTACCAGCTTTTAACATCCTTTCATTTTCTTTGTTAGTCACAAATGCAGACGTGGCCTGTGATTACACTTCATATCCCATCTTCCCGTTTTCCTTCAGGACCCACACACACCACCTTGGTGAGTCATACCCCAGAATAACCATGTCAAAATTACTCTTATCAGTAACAGTCGTAACCTGAATGAGTGTTTGTGTCACAGGCAAAGTGGTCAGTGGCTACAGGATTCGAGATGGGAAGTGGAGCCTGATTGGGAGACAATCTCCTCAGCTACCACAGGTACGTTTTCACATCAGACGACAATTAAAGCTGACATATCGAGGTGTCTCCGTAATGTACTGTATTATGCATGTATACTATATAGAGTCCATCCTGTTCTGTGTCAAACCTTTTGTTTCCTATCCGCATTTTCACTTTCAATAAGTGAGATGTTATATAAATAAATAAACAGTAAATCGTCGTACTAAAACATATGACACCATCATGGTACATTGTTCAGTGGATACAAGGGAATAATACCAAGGATACAGTAAATGTTACCATATTGGGATTACACAAGTTATGAGGAATTAAAGTAGAGCTCATACTCTTGTTTATATTTAATGGTTGTTATTAGATCTATTTCTCGTTTAAAAAGCAGCTATAACTGCAGTTTTTTCTTAACTTAACACTATAGTTAGTGCTGTCCCCTTTGGAAGCCACCATTACAGGCAAGCAGCAGCATGTACACTGAACAAAAATATAAACGCAACCCTTTTGTTTTTGCTCCCATTTTTCATGAGCTGAACTCAAAGATCTAAAACTTTGTACTCAAAATAACCATTTCTCTCAAATATTGTTCAGAAATATGTCCAAGTCTGTGATAGTGAGATGATCAATCCCATCTCACAGGTGTGACATATCAAGATGCTGATTAGACAGCATGATTATTGCAAAGGTGTACCTTAGGCTGGCTAAAATAAAAGGCCACTCTAAAATGTTCAGTTTTATCACACAGCACAATGCCACAGATGGTCGCAAGTTTTGAGGGAGTGTGCAATTGGCATGCTAACTGCAGGAATGTCCACCAGAGCCGTTGCCTGAGAACTGAATGTTAATTTTTCTGCCATAAGACAGCTTATGGTAGAGAAGGCGTTTCAGAGAATCTGGCAGTACATCCAACATCCAACCAGCCTCACAACCGCAGACCACTGAGAAACCATCTGAGGGAAGCTCGTCTACATGCTCGTCGCCCTCATCGGGGGGCCTCAACCTGACTGCAGTTCATCGCAGTAACCAACTTGAGTGGAAAAATGCTCACATGCGATGGCATCTGGTACGTTAGAGAAGTGTTCTCTTTACGGATGAATCCAGGTTTTCACTGTTCAGAGCAGATGGCAGACAGCATGTGTGGCGTCTGTGGTTGGAGCGGTTTGCTGATCAAATCAATCAATGATGTAGGATACTACTTCAGACATTGTAATCTGCCATTGCTATGACAGCTGACACCAGTTAGCCGTAACCTACCTGAGCTAACGTTAGCTCCGGCAAACTTTATAAATCAAAAAAATAAATCAAATCAAATCAAAATTACTTTATTCATCCCCAAGGGGAAATTCATTTAGACTGTTGACTCTGCTATTAGACAGCCCGATGGCTGTTGGAACGAAGGATCTCTTGAATCTCTTTGTCCTGCAACGTAGAGAGAGGAGCCGTCCACTGCTGCCTCTCCGGTCCATGAAGGTGCTGTGCAGCGGATGATCAGAGCAATTCATGATGGTCTCACAGCCCATGTTGTAAGGATCTATACACAATTACTTCAAGGTGAAAACATCCCAGTTCTTGCATGGCCAGCGTGCTCACCGGACATGTCACCCATTGAGCATGTTTGAGATGCTCTGGATCGGCATATACGACAGCGTGTTCCAGCTCCTGCCAATATCCAGCAAATTTGCACAGCGAAGAGGAGGAGTGGACCAACATTCCACAGGCCACAATCAACAACCTGATCAACTCTTTGCGAAGGAGATGTGTCGCACTGCATGAGGCAAATGGGGACAGAGAACCTTTCACGCTCTCATTCACACCTACAGGCAATTCAGAGTCACCAATTAAACCTAAGCTGCATGTTTTTGGACTGTGGGAGGAAGCCAGGGTACCCGGAGAGAACCATGGCAACATGGGGAGAACATGTAAACTCCACACAGAAGAGACGAATTAACCGGCAACCCTCTTGCTGTCAGGCAACAGTGCTAACCACTACGCCACCATGTGGCCATCGTTTTTGTTGTCTGTCTTTATTAATTTAGAAATGAAATCAGTAAATCAAAGTTTAAAAGATATGCATAACAATAATTCTGTATAATAACTTTTAGTATTTCGTCATTTAGTTTAAAAATGAGTTGTTTAATTACCAGTTTGTCAATCAACAGAACATTAAAGGTCCCATATTATGCAAGTTTAAAATTTTTGCGTGTCCAATGGGTCTCTAATCACAGTTTCAGCACTTTCAGCTTTATTTAGGTTTCAGTGATTTGAGTGGGTGGGGAGGCTATGTTAATGAGGCACTGCTGTCATTGGCTGCCTGGTCGCTTGGGTTATGGAGGCATTCCGGAGAAATAGACGACGAAAAGAAATAGTAACATGGCTGGCACGTCAGGAGCAAGGGGTATCAAATATACTACAGCCATACATATACCACATATATCCTTTCTCCCCACAGAAGCAGAATGATATCTAAGCTCAATTGAGAATATTCGGTAGCAACAGTTATTAGAGCAAAGGTTATCATCAACAGACAGACTCTGAGGCCATGGTAACGCAAATGCTAACCAGCCGTCCTTTGAATAAACTCTACAGAATATTTAGACATTTACCGACGTAAACACACAAACACCGTATGGAATTCGGTGACAGATCAAACACAATTTGAATGCCATGTCCCTTTACCAACAGAAGCCGAATTATTACTTCACTTAAGTGAGAATATTCCGTAACGACAGTGCATAAAGCAGACGCTAGCAAGAACAGCGGCCTATGAGGCTATGCTAAAGCTAACTGCACATAGCTTTTATTGAACTGTAAATAGTGGCTCAATTGAGAATATTCCTTAGAGACAGTGGCTAAAGCAGACGCTAGCATCAACAGTGGGCTATGAGGCTACACTTACGCTAACTGCACATAGCTTTTATTAAAATGTAAATAGTATCATATGTTGCCAGAACATTGCCATTGTAAATCAAATCTAGCCACTGAGTCCTTCTTTCTCCTGACGCTGGCAAAGAAAACACTTGTGTTGCCTTTTACAGCCGACAACATAACACTTTGTACGTTTCCTCTAAGCTTAGACATGTCCAGCAGCGGTTGCTAACTGTGCAGACTTAGGCTTCTTCATATTAGCGGGTTGAGGCCCTGGGAGCAGAGGGGGGCGTAACTTTGGGTGGGACCTATGCAAATCGCTACCGCCTGTGATGTCCCAAGGGGCTCCTAGCGAGAGAAGATGCTAACAAAGCTCAACAATGCAGAGGCTTCAGTTTTCCATGCTCTCAGGTTTGGTTGGCTGAAGGATGACTAAAGAATATATGTAAAGGCCAGAAAAAACACACATTTTTCATAATATGGGACCTTTAAAGCAATGATTTGGGATTCATATTTGTCTGGCAAGTTAAGCATTATTACTGGAAACAGCCAAAAGCTTACTAATTACCAATTTATGTAATATTTGTTTGGCAAAAAAAGTGAATAGGCATGCTTCCCAAAAAGTTAAACTATTTCTTAGCTATAAGCTTTTTTTTTGATAATTAATCAAATTCTAAGCTGGGTGAAATACTAAATTTGGTCTGGTTCCAGTTTTTCCAATATGGGAATTTGGGTTTTTTCTAAATTTAGAGTTTCGATATTGAAGTCAATGTAAGATGTTAAAAAAATGATTTATCATAACACTTTCAAGTATGAGTGCTGTTTGGTCATTGCTCAGAAATGGCTGTGTTTTGTCTCCAGGCTTTCTATCCTGCTAACAAGGAGGTGAATGTGAAGTATGGTGACACCATTGCAGCCAGATGTGTGTTTACTGGGGAGGGCAGAACATCTAAAACGTATATTGGGTGAGTTTCTTCTGGGTTGAATTCTTACTTTGTTAATAATATATGATGATTAGTTTGCCCCACATCAAATCAAATCAAAATCAAATAGCCTTTATTGTCATTATATAGTCAACTATACAACAAAATTGAGAGTGTCACTGTTTAAGGTGCATAGTTAAAACAGTCATAACAACAAAACAAACATGAGTGAAACATTTAAGAACACTGAGCTCAAAAACAGGGACAAAAACAAGGACACAAGGACGTGTGATGTAAAAAAATTCAAATAAATAGATGACCATTGAAAATGCTACAAAAGTTATAGACGAGGTAGATAGTATAATTTCCACATATTAATTGTTTTACACATATAAATTATAATGCACATTTTTAGATAATTTATCCTGTGTGGGTGTTGAGAATTCTGACAGCCCAGGGAAAGAAGCTGTTCCTGTACCTCCTCCCAGAGGGCAGCAGGCTGAGCAGGTGGTGACCTGGTTGGAGATGGTCATGGGCGATCTTCCTCGCTCTGGAAAGACATTACGATGTCGTCCAGGGAGAGCAAAGGGCAGCCGAATGTTTTTTCAGCCGTCCTTATCACCCTCTGCAGTTTCTTCTTATCAGCTGCTGAGCAGCCTGTTAACCACACAGTGATGGAGAACACCAACACACTCTTGATTGCTTTCCTCATTTTCACTGATCTGAACACACTACTCACTTGATGTTCCTGGACACTGAGTGTGTGTGGGCTGGCAGACTGCAAGGGCAGTGAGGCTGCCTGGGGCCTCGTAGCCTCAAAGCGGGCAAAGAAATGGTTAAACTCCTCTGCCAGCAAGGCGTCAGTGCTGGTGGTAAATGAGAAGCTGCCTTTTTAGTTGGTTATTTGCTTAAATCTCTGCTTCACATGCCGGGGGTTGTTGTTGGACAGATGTTCCTCCACCTTCTTCTTGTAGTCCACCTTGGCACTTTAATCCCTTTCTTCAGGTCTGCTCTTGCAGTGCTGTACATGTCCTGGTCAGCTGTCCTGAAGGCTGAGTTACCAGCCCTATGTGCTTTTCCACTGTGACATTGCCCATGGAGAACTTGATGTTGGACAATACAGAGTCAGTGAAGTCCTGTAGACTCCGGTGTTCATACTCCAGTCAGTGGTGGTGAGGCAGTCCTTCCTCGCTGGGAGAGAGCACCCTCCGGCCAGATTTTAACAGTCTTTGTGACTGGCTTGGTTTTCCTCTTGAGGGGAGTATAAGCAGTCCCTCTGGTGGAACACTGTAATTACTGTACAAATCTGGGAAGGACAGTTTTAAGGCATGCTTGGTTGGTAGAGTCTGCAGCGATGATCTGCACTACCTCAGGATGAGCAGTCTGTTAACAATGTCATGTAGGTGAGTGGGAGCTATGCTAACATTAGCATCCGGTGGAATGTTAACACCAGTGATGATCTCTACTGTCAACTCTCTGGGCAGATTGAAGGGTCATGGCTTCGTTGTCAGGGGAGCAGTGTGTGGCTGTGATCTTGCTGTTTGTGCGCCAGTCATTGTGGACATAAACACATGGCCCTCCTCTTCTGCTCTTACCCAAGTCTCCGTTCCTGTTGTAGCAGTGGGTGGTCCGACCCACTAGCTGAACCGTAGCATCTGGGATTAGCTGGTGTAGCTACGTCTCGGTGATGATCAGTACACAGCAATCGCGAACGGTGGAGTTAGCTGCAAGGTGAAGTTCCTGCTCGTCGATCTTGTGATCGATCGTGTTGGTCAGGAAAATACTGGGCAGTGGGGGTTGAGCAGCTGTTTCTTAAGCCTGGCTAGGAGGCGTGCTCAGCAACCCCGCTTCTGCTTGCCTACAATCCAGGGAACCTCTGAAGATTGTGCCATATCCAGGAGGATAAAAAAGAAAAGAAAAAGAAAATATGTATATATATACATATATATATATATATATGTATATATATATATTAGTGCTGTCAAAAATATTGCGTTATTAACGCGTTAACGCAAATCAATTTTAACGCCTTCATTTTTTTTTTAACGCAAGATTAGCGCTCTCTGTGACCAAGTGAACTTGTAGTTTTTTTTAATAAGCTGCGGCCACTGCCAGTAACGTTAGAAAAACTACGGGATCCAGCTGTAAGCTTGAAACAAATCAATGGACACGCCCCACGCATGTGTTCGGTCCTCAGTGTTTCCAACTTGGCGACTTTCTTGCTAAATCTGGCGACTTTCCAGTCCTCTTGGTGATTTTTTTTTGTCAAAAGTGACTGGCGACAAATCTAGCGAATTTTTTCTGGTTTTATAGGAGACTTTTCCAGTGTTTGGCGACTCTGACGTGAAAGCACATATTCGTTCTGCAGAGTATTCCTCTCTCCTACAGCGTGCCTTACAATTAAATGCCGATCCCTAATTATGCAAATTAGGTGATGACGTCATTTAGCAACTTCTTGCGACTTTTAGGACAGCCAATAGCTACTTTGCTTACTGAGAAGTTGGCAACACTGTTGGTCCTGCCTGCTTGCTAGTTGTAAAGGCTCCCGGTTACTGGCTAATGCGCATTCTCCGCCGCCTCCTTGTCAAAACCAAGGGACATTGGACGGCTTTCGACAGAGGCATATTTTCACCCTCACCGGGAACTTCAGTCGCATGCTTTAATATCCATGAAGACTGAAGAGACACAATTCGCTGCTGCTGTCGCAGAGCATTTCATGCAAGTAGCCAGAGAGTGGAACATCGAACACAAAGTTGTCTCACTGACCACGGGTAGTGCACGGAACATGATTGCTGCGGCCAGACAGCTCCTCTTTGAACACGTTCCGTGCATCGCACACAGTGTGTACCGAGCAGTCAGGGTTTCTTTACAACACAAATTCATTCAAATGTGATTGAATGCTCAAAGTGAAAATGTTAGTGTGAAAATATAACACAATACGGTTATAAGACATTTGCACAAAGCAAGCCCATCCACTTTCCCATGTTGATAAGAGTATTGAAATACAAATTAAAAGGACATTTAGAATAGATAAAAATGTGTGATTCATTCGCGATTAATCGCGAGTTAACTACGAGATTAATCGCGATTAAATATTTAAATCGATGAAAAGCACTAATATCCAGGGGAATGTTGTGAGTCTGCTGGAAATCCCTTGTAACGACAGCCTTGTATCGTAGGCTAATACTCAGGAGCTCTATACAACTGTACACAAGTATAGCGTGAGCCCGAGACACACTGCATACACAAATAACACAATCATCATACTATGAATATATAGTGAATATTGTCATGGCTCTCAATGTCACAAAGCTGTCCCAGTATGAATATATATTGGTCAGGTGTTAATGATACAGATAGTACATCCAGCCTCCCTTTTAATGTATAATATAGTGATGTATTCATTTCCAAGTACCTTTCTGTTTTGTCTGCAGTGGTACCTCTGATGATGAAATGTGCAACTTCTATATAATGTACTACATGGACAGCCAATACGCCATCCCCTTCATGAACTGCATGGATTCTGGCTCCAAAGAGTTGTTTCAGCATATTCCAGCTGAGGCAAATGTTCCCATCCCTGTCAGTCTAGGTCATATGACCTCAACGGTGCATATGGGGCACTCAACAGGTACAAAGGCATCAATTTTTTTTTTCTTTTTCAGGTTGCAAACTGCTAACCCCCATTTATTCAAGTTAGCATTTATTTTGTATTGCTTTTTTGATTTTAATGAAAGAAGTGAATGTATATTAATGGGTTATTATTGTAAGGTTCACACTTGCTTTAACATGTGTGCCACTGTGTCTTGTTAGATTTAGCTAACGTAATTTACATTTTAATGCATCAAATGTTTGTGGGTTAACAATCTCTCCACTTTTTACGAGTGTGATATCTCAGGAACACCTTGAGGGAATTTCTCCAAATTTGGCACGGACATCCATTTGGACTCACAGATTACATATTAGAACAAAGTGTTTCGCCTACCATTGAAAGACCATAAAAGATACCATTTCATATTTACATATATTTTAAGTGCAGTCCATTTGATGGCTGCACAGATTTTCTTTTGTTTTCTGTATGTTTGTATGTATTCTGTTTAAGTAGCCAGGTTTCTATGGCCTAACATTCACACAAAAAATGCAGTACTGTATTAGTTTTCTGCAAAGCAAACATTTCCTAATGTGGAAGCCTAAAATTAAAAGCTTTCAACTGGTGAAACATGCGTTGACTTTTATAATCATAATAATAATAGTACATTGTATTTAATGTGTGCTTTTCAGAACACTCAAAGATATTTTACAAGTAAAATAATACAGATTAAAAATGGAAATATAACAACACAATTTAAAGCAGTCATACATGAAAAGCAGTTTTGAAGAGGTGACTTTTTTGAAGGTGGGCAGGTCAGTACAATCACGCATGTTTTTTGGAAGGGAGATCCAGAAGCTGTGAGCAGCTATGGAAAATGCTCGGTCTCCCCAGGTCCGGTGCTTGGTTTGTGGTGGTAGAGAGAGGAGGTTGGTGTCAGAGGAATGCATTTTGCAGTAGTAGTGGTGTTTTGTGGTAGTTGAGCAGGTCAGATAGATAGGAGGGGGCCTGATGATGGAGGGCTTTGTGGGTCTGGTTCGGTCCTCAGGGACTTTTTCTGGTGTTATAGGAGACTTTTCCAGTGTTTGGCGACTCTGACGTGATAGCACGCATCGTTCTGCAGTTACGAGCAGCGGGTCCTGCCGTGCGCCCCTCCACCGCCCCAACGCATCACAGGCGGTCAGTCTCGCCTCAGAGCCTCTCACTCAGAGGAGAGGAGACCCACACCACTCTGCGTCCACACTGAAAATGAACCGCGCATGCGCTAAGCCGTGATGAGAAGTGATGGCCTATTTCAATATCAAAATAAAAAAAACAAAACAAGAATCAACAGAAGAAAGCTCATTTGTGGTTCTAAACATATTTAGGACGTTTTTAACTTACTTTTTGTCTCTTCCACGACAGTATTCCTTTCTCCTACAGCGTGCCTTACAATTAAATGCCGATCCCTAATTATGCAAATTAGGTGATGACGTCATTTAGCAACTTCTAGCGACTTTTAGGACAGCCAATAGCTACTTTGCTTACTGAGAAGTTGGCAACACTGTCGGTCCTGCCTGCTTGCTAGTTGTAAAGGCTCCCGGTTACCGGCTAATGCGTATTCTCCGCCGCCTCCTTGTCAAAACCAAGGGACATTGGACGGCTTTCGATAGAGGCATATTTCGACCCTCACTGGGAACTTCAGTTGCATTCTTTAACGGCCATGAAGACAGAAGAGACACACTTCATGTGGATGATGGAGGGCTTTGTGGATCAGGAGGAGGACTTTGAAGTGGATGCATTGTTTGATGGGGAGCCAGTGGAGGTTCTGGAGGACAGGGGTGATGTGGTCTTGTGTGCAGGTGCAGGTGAGCAGACGGGCAGGGGAGTTGGATGTGCTGAAGTTTATTGAGGACTTTTTGAGATGAACCACGGAGAATGCTATTGCAGTAGTCGAGCTTGAATGTGATGAATCCGTGGCTTAGTATTTCAGCAGTAGGACAGGAGAGTGATGGATGAAGACCGGCAATATTTTTAAGGTGGAAAAAGGTAGATTTGGTAACTGGTGGTGTATGTGGAGGGGGTCAGGGAAGAGTTATGAAGGTTTACAAAGAAGTTTTGTGTGGTTTTAGTGCAGGATTTGGGACCGGTGATTATTAAATCTGATTTATTTTCTGCAGTTTATTTGAAGATAGGTTGTTTGTGTCCAGGATTTTATTTCTGTGAGGCAGTTTGTCAGCGTTAAGTTGGTTGCATTGGAAATGGTTTCGGTGGAGATGTAAAGCTGGATGTCGTCAGTGTAGCAGTAAAAATGGAGCCAAACTTATGATGTTGTCAAGTGGGAGAATATAGAGGATGAACAGTAGTGGACCAAACACCGAGCCCTTGGGGACACCTTGGGAGACAGGAGCAGTGGAGGTGGAGTTGTTTTCGTTTGTTAACTACTATAATAATAGAGGAGGTTGAAGATCATAAAACATGACTACAGACATTCGAAGGCTCAGCAACAGTCAAAATTCATATTTCAAGCATTGTCGACTACTTTACTATAGAGTGGAAACATGGATAGAAACTATGTTGTGAATGTTCATTATGTAAAAACTGCAAGTTGGATGGTTGGCTGAAGCATACAGCTTAACATAACTTTGCTTTTCCTCCTCAAAGATCGTCAACGTACACATGAAGTAGAGCAGGTTCTGGATGTGGGTAAGTTCAATGGCATGACCTGCACCACAGTGCAGCTACCAGAGCCAGTTAAATTTTAATTCCTATGGTCTCTACATTCTATCACCCTCTGATATTCTGCTGAAACAAAACATGTTCTGACAGTGCTGAGAAACTTGAGAAACTACGTGCTGGCTTGCTTGACAGTTATACTGAAACTAGAGCTTTCAAGCTTAATGTAATTTGAGCAGAATATGATAGTGGTTTAAATTATGTTAGTGAACCTTTCTGTTTCTGTCCTGGTTTTCTACCAACATTGCCATTCATCACTTTTTATCTGTGCTACATACCGAGTGAATGTAAGGTACTGTGGTCCCTTCTTTGCCTTCTTCCATGTATAATTGGTGGAAACCAGCATTAGGTGCATTACTGCCACCTAGACTGAGGTCCCTATCTGTCCTAGTTCTAGCTCAGTTAGGACGTTGTTCTCGACAGCGTTTAAATTCCAAGACCAACAAAAGTAAAAAATATAAACATTATTGGAGATGTGTAAGTTACGCATCCCCTGGTGACAAAGAAGAACATAGGTCTATGTTTAAGGGCTGAGCCACGATTTAAATAATAAAGATCTCCCCAAAATGAAAAATACATGTTTTCTCTCACATCTGTTCTACTATTTATAAATTGTAACAATTTCGGTGTGAGTGCTGGAAGTATCAGCCATAGAGACGTCTGCCTCATCTATTTTCTGTCTTTTATAGTTTCTATGGTAACAAGGTCATGATTCCATAACACATTGTTGTTGAGTTTTTCAAATGTATTTTTGTCTTTTTGCACCACAAGCAAAGTGCTACATGGTCCCATTTATTTTGGAGAGAAGGCAGACAATGGCTTATATCTCCAACAAACAAAACAATCCAGTTTGATATACATATATAACTACCATTGATATGCTTAAAGGTCCCATATTATGCCGGTTTAAATGAGTCCAATGGGTCTCTAAGTCAAGGTTATGAACCTATTTTCTTAAAAACACACACATCCAGCCTGTTTGAGCTCTCTAAATTTCAGCTGTTTCTGCCTTATTTAGGTTTCAGTGATTTGAGTGGGCGGGGTGGCCATGTTAATGAGGCACTGCTGTCATTAGCTGCCTGGTCGCTAGGGTTACGGAGGCATTACCGAAACAGAGACGACGAAAAGAAATAGGCTGCTGAAACATGGCTGGCACGTCAGGAGCGGTATCAAATACAATAGCCTACAACCATACATATACCACAGCTCAATTGAGAATATTCAGTAGCGACAGTTATTAGGGAAAACGCTATCATCAGCAGACAAACTCTGAGGTCACGCTAACGCATTTGCTAACCAGCCGTCCTTTGAATCAAATCTACAGAATATTTAGACATTTACCGACGTAAACACACAAACACCATATGGCATTCGGCCACTGTCGATACGGAATATTCACAATTGAGCCACTGTTTTCAGTTCAATAAAAGCTATGTACAGTTAGCGTTAGCATAGCGCCATAGCCTGTCTGTTGTTGCTTGCGTCTGCTATAGACCTGTTGAAATACATCTCCTGATGCCTCTGGTCACATCCTCAGTGATGTTCCTGGAAACATTGGGTGTTTCAGGTCTTTCAATATCATATGCAAACTAGCTACCATGCCTCCGTGGTTCTCCTCTCTTGAGCCACAACTATCTAGAGGCCCTCTCTGCCGCTTTTGTGGCACTGCGGATAGCTCTCCTGCTCATGCCTAAGTTACTGAAGGCACTGGTCAGAGAACGGGCCACAAATCCTCTGCACCCCACCTCTACTGGGAAGCAGCTTGTTCTCCATCCAGCCTGTTGGCAGTCGCTGACCAGTCCTGCATACTTGGAGAGCTTCCTCTCAATGGCTACTTCCAGGAGGTCTTCCCACGGGACTGTCAGCTCCTAGCCTGACGATGTCAGACTCAATTCTGTTCAGAATGTGAGTCTGAAACTGATCCATTGGGCTGTGATTATGGGGCGTGTTTCAACCGGACCAGGTAAAAAATGCCTCTTCGCTCTATTGGATAGATCGACAACCAATCGGAGCAGTGTAAGATGTGACATATATTCAGCCAGGATTCCGGGCTGGCGACGGCGCTTGTAACGTCCAACTCCTCGTGCACACCGAGTTGCGTGATGCCCATCTCAGTCGCCTCCTTCACCTGGTCCCCCATAAGTGCGACCAAAAGTGAAACCACAATGAGCGCTGGGTTTCCCTTGTGTCCCAACTTCATCGCGACCATCTGGGCCAGCTGACAAATCAAACTCCTCTCCAGCGGCAGCCGTGTTCTTTGTACACAAACCCAAGCGCTCTTTAGTCACATGACTGTCGCTCATGGTAAATGGACTGTACTTATATAGCGCTTTTCTAGTCTTTGCGACCACTCAAAGCGCTTTTACACTACAGACTGCGCTCATTCACCCTTTCATACTGGTGGCCGAGGCTACCCTACACGGTGCCACCTGCCACCATCAGGAATTCATTCACACACCGATGAACGCAGCATCGGGAGCAGTTTGGGGTTCAGTATCTTGCCCAAGGATACTTCGACATGTAGGCTGCCATGGTCAGGGATCGAACCACCAACCTTCCGATCAGTGGGCGACCGCTCTACCAACTGAGCCACAGCCGCTCATCTGTCCATCATCATGTAAAGCCCGCCCTGACAATTTCATTGGTTGAATTCATTCATGTTTTTTTGATACATCGCATAGAAGCTCCTCAACGGAGCAGTGCCAGACCGAACTGCACCCAGGCTAGTCAGCTCCAGCAGCATGGCCTGATTTGTGGACTCAGACACCAGAACAATGTCTGGGCACAGGGTGGTGGCGCTGATGTGGCTGCCGCTCAAGATCTACCAGCAGTTCCCAGTCACTTGCGTAGATCAGGATGCCTGCAGGAGATCCTCTAGTAGGGATCACTTGCTCACCACCTCTGACAAAGGCAACAGCTTTCCTGGAGGGACAGAATTATTTTGCCCACCAAAGTCCAGTGCTGATGGCTTCTGCGATGGTCTTAAGGACTTTGTCATGCTTCCAGCGGTATGGTCCTTCTCCAAGTGCCACCTTGCAGCAGCTGAGGATTTGTTCAAGGCTTCCTAGCTGAGAACACATTGGGCAAACTGGTGACTCTGCTAGGCCCCATGTGTGCAGGTTAGACGGGCTTGACATAAAAAAAAGGTTAAACTTGCATAATATGGGACCTTTCAATAATATCAGTAGAAATAATATATAGAAAAAACATTGAAGTGGTACATTGCCCTTAGACCTCTTATGTACAAACAGTTCTCAAATCACTCAATAACAGCAAACCAAATAGACTTATTAGGGATTTGGTAGGGGTCGTGCTGTGTATATGGTCTGCCAGGAGAAAGTAAAAACTATCACTGGCACATTTTTAGATTATTGCACCAGTTTTTGTCATAAATATGTGTTCATTCATGTTAACTCAGTGCAACACTGTGTTTATGTGTGCTTATCCATTGTCACATTGGGAATTCATTTGAGATTGACTCTTATGTGTGTGTGTGTGTATGTGTGTTGTAGACTACCATTTGGAGCAAGTCTCAGCATGGCCTCAGAGTTCTCTCCAGCTGGGTCAGGTGTCAGGAATTGCCCTTGACTCAGATTTGAACCTGGTCATTTTCCACAGAGGTGACCACTACTGGGGAGCAGAGTAAGTCTCTTTCTCTTATTATTCATCCATTTTCTTTTGATACAGAGCTTCTGCCAATCATTGAAACCAGAAATTATAAATGTGTATTTAAATGTAATGTAATATTTGTTGTCTGGAGAGATCACAACAACCACCACCTCTTTCAGCTGTTTATCAGATGACCTATAATCCATCACTCACAGACAGCGCAGATCTGGTTTAAACTACATCCTACATTTACTTATTTTAGGTGTGTTGCTATCAAAGGCTGAGGTATCTCAAAATTTGCTCATAGACTGCTATTAAAAAGACTACTCTTTTCAGACTCAAGTTGCCATCGTTTGCCTCTTTTAGTTTATCTTTGTCACTGATAGAAAATCTAGCCAAAAGTAGATAAAATGTCTGTGTAACAAAATGTTTGTTTTTGCAGGTCTTTCAACGGCCAGGCTCAATACCAACAGAGGTCCCTCGGTCCAATTCAGCAGTCCACTATTTTGGTTGTAGACACAGCCAGAGGCAGCATCCTCAAGGCTTCTGGCAGAGACATGTAAGCCATAGTGTGCTTTAGTTGTCATTATAAAGGCAAAAAACGGGGCATTTATAAAACCATACATAGAATCCCCTTACAAATACAGATGAATGCACGTTTCATATGTGATCACGTTTATGTTGACTGTTTTGGCAATGTTTTGTTATGGAGTGGAACGTTCAGGATTGAGTAAGAGCTGTCAATGGCTTTATTTCCTTAGATTCTTTTGACTGTGGTAGTAAAGATGTGCTGGTGAGGTGACTGCAGAAGGCAGTCCTGTTCACCTCTGAAATTTTACACACAAAACCATATGAAAACTTTTATTTATATTATTAGTATAACTATTATTACTTGTTGGCACATGCACAACATCGGAATATATTATTGAAAACTACTGATGCTTCAGTAATAATTTAATGCCATTTGAAATTTAATGAACAACCCACATTTAATAACTTAGCAATATCCTGTCTCCAAAATGTACACATTTTATAGAAACAATAAATTGTACAAAACAAACTAAGATGTTTCTGTAAATTAGGGCATCTTTTCTGTCAAGTTGTATTACTTTAGAAATTCCTGCATTGAAAGTAGCAAGTGCACCTTTTTTGCCCTTTTCTGTTCCGTAACGTTTTATAAATGAGGCCCCAGGTGTTTCCCTACACTGTTGTGCATGCTGCACTACAACTAGAGTAACTACAATTTGTAATGGTTTGTGTCTGATGTTCCAGGTTTTATTTGCCTCATGGAATAACTACAGACAAAAAGAATAATTACTGGGTCACTGATGTGGCTCTTCATCAGGTAAGCTGCAGGTGGTATTCAAGCACAGATGAATGTGTTTGATAACCAGATCCAAAGTGAGTCAATTATGACTACTTATGAGTGTTATTAGCCTCCGCCAAGGAGGTTATGTTTTCGCCGGCGGGGGTCTGTCTGTTTGTTTGTTTGTTTGTGTGTTTGTGTGTGTGTGGGTGTGTGTACAAAATAACTCAAAAAGTACTGCACGTATTTGGATGAAATTGTCGGACAACGTGTGTATTGGGACAAGGAACAGGTGATTAGATTTTGATGGTGGTCGGTGATGCAAAACACTACTTATATTATTGTGTCAGTGACCATATTGCCTTTAATTACTGCCGCCATCTAGTGGATGAAATATTTCAATGCCAGTATACTACCAAAATACACTCTTCTAATATAATCCTTAAATCAATTGCCTTGGCGGAGTTCTGCGCTCTCTGAGTGCTTTTCTAGTTAGGGCCCGAGCACCACGGTGCAAGGACCTATTGAAATTGAAGAAATTATTAGGGCCCGGGCACCAATGGAATTATAATTATTTAGGCAAATGACTTGCCTTTTTGGGGGCTTTATAATATTCAAAACTCACTAAACTTGGGATATATGTCAATCCTGGTGAAAATTTACACATTCTACTGTTGGTAGATTTGGGCGTGGCAAATGGTTCAGAAATGCCCCCTAGAAAATTAAAATGAGAGCGGCACCCTATGAGGAGCATTCACATAAACATGAAATTTGGTACAGAGATGTATCATGGGGAGACGCACCAAAAAGCCATTCCCGAAACCCAACAGGAATTCGGCCATCTTGGATCGAATATTCGTTTCAGGCCAGTTTTTACCATTTACGTGCCTCATACTTTCACAAACTCCTCCTAGAGATTAAACCCCATCGACTTCAAACTTGGTCAGTACCATCATAAGGCCTTTGGGATCAAAAGGTATTAAAAACTTTAATGGTCGTCTTAATATGTGGGCGTGGCATGGTGGCAAAATATCACGTTTCGCCATAAAACGCGAGATTGTTATATCTATGCCATATGTTGTCTGATATAACTTCTCATGCTTCATAGGACTCCAGTCTGTAACTGACTGCGTAACAAAATTTGCCCCTTATGCTTTAACCGTTTAAATGTAAACATCATTACGTTGGCCTTCACAGGGCTGGTACAAACTGCTGCACTGAAGGCAACAAAATGGACACATGTCCACCAGCATGTGGCGCTATAATAGAGGTGAAAGCGTTTTGGCCAATAACTCCCACAGACTATGTCGCATATTAAAAATTCCAAGATACAAGTGTTCACTGCAATTAGCTGAATCTCTGGATATAGGCCACACCCCCATCTGTAATGATTTTTCACAAAATCGTGAAATATGCTGTCTCAACTTTTTTGAACTCCTCCGAGGCGCTTGGTGAAATCAGCACAAAATTTTTCACACAGAATCTTTAGAACCCAAAGGTAAAAATGTATCCAAAGAATTGTTATAATCCAAAAACTGCGCAAGTTATAGAGAAACAACTTCCTGTTGACTGTTACGCAACAGTCACAGTAGGAAGTGGTACATATCTTGATAATAGTCCCACCTATCAACACCATACTTTGAATAAATGTTTCTCATGAGCCCCTGAAGACATATCTCAAATTTCACACGTCGACCAGCAGGTGGCGCAAAAATCAATGTGAGAGTGTTGGTCTGTAATCCCTGCATACCATGTCACACATTGGATATTCTCATGTGCGCGTTCCCTGACATATCCTAATTGTGTGATGTATGCCACGCCCACTTTTGCCTTAAAATGGTATTTAGCAAAATCTAAAAAAAAATCTCGATTTACTTTTTTACAATCCTTCATGGCGCAGATTCCGATCTGTTTGAAATTTGGCACATAATTTGGTACCCCTTGACTAAGAGGTATAAAAATAATTTTGACAATCCAAAAAATACCTGAGTTACAAAGAAATAACTTCCTGTAGGTTGCATGACATCTATAAGTCACAAGTTCCGACTTGCCTGGGAGGCTTGGACCAAGTTAATACTTGCTTGCAGGTCTAGTATTAGAATTATAACTTGTCAGAATAATATGTGATATTTAGAAATATATTTCCTCTGCAAATGTAGTTATCTGTTAATATTGAACTTGTCATTTACACAGTATTCCCAGTTGTAACTTACTTGTAAATAATTATTTTGTATCATTAAATGATTATTAAACACAGGAGGTCTGATGAGAATGCATTCACACCAGATTGACATTAAATTCACAGATCTAATCTGTGAACACATAATTAACCAGGACCAATGAAAAGTGCCCTCTCTGTACACAGGTGCTGAAAGTGAGCAGTGACAGTGATGCCAGAGACAGAATACTGCTGGCACTGGGAGAGGCCTTCACACCAGGAAGTGACAGAAACCACTTCTGCCAGCCCACTGATGTGGCAGTAGACACTGTGACTGGCAACATCTTTGTGTCTGATGGCTACTGCAATGCCAGAATACTGAAGTTCTCTAGTGACGGCAAATACCTGTCTGAGTGGGGAGCAGGTAGGAATCTGACTACACACGTGTACACAAACATTAACAGTCTTGTGTGAGACAAGGGCCCTTCTCAGTCTTGTGTTAACATTTTTTTTTTCAAGTATTCACAGGTTCATACACAATACAACCAACATTCTGATATTTCAGTATATGCTTGGATGGTATGTTACAAGTGATATTCCAATGTCTTATGTCTGGTTTTACCTCTTTATGCATAGATTTGAGACATTATGTGAGAGGTGAAAATTTGTTAGTACTAACTCATAAGCCCCTTTAAGACTGACTTTCAGGCTGGGTCTGTGACACTTGTTTTAAATTAAATTACGTGTCATATTAACTTTTAAAAAGAAGCTAGCTGCCCTCAGAAGTTCAGAAAAATTAGACAATGGCACATTCATTATCGGCAGTCACGGATCAGCGGACTATGCTAATAAAACCATAGCCGCCAGGGAGTTGTACAGCTAGTGTCTCTGTCCTTTGTCCGCTTGCAACCATGGGTCCCCAGCATAACCTAGCCCCTCACTCGTCCCTTACTTGAGACAATATATGAGCCTAGACACTTTTAGTTTTTCAAACTGTTTTTTGGAAAGGGTGTGGGATAGAGAAGATCCCACTTATGTGGTTCTATCCACTCCTCGGGAGGAGTGCCCGAGGAAAGGAGCTCATTCACATGTTCCTTTCTCCTACGTTGTGTGTGTACCTATGAGGTATGTTCGTATGCCTACTGGCTAAATCATTATGTGTGTGAGGTGTTGTGGAATGCGCTGTAGCCTACCTCTCGGTTGGCTCAGCAATGGACTTCTATTTGCTGAAAGCGATGTCAGGTGACCCAGTTGCAGCTTGGTAAGCAACAACTTCAAGACAGACAAGAAGAGTAACTACAGAACACAACCTTCACTTCCAGTCCAGCACTCGGAAAACAAAAGGCATCTTACCGGTTTTAACAGATGACATCACATCACCCCGATTTTAGCATCTTTTTTTTGGCTCCCTTTTCATTTCAGGATTGATTTTAAGATTTTACTTATCACTTTTAAAGCTTGTTTAGGACTGGCTCCTAGCTATTTATCAGATTTCTTAATTCCATACAAGCCAAGCTCTGTATCCAAATGTCTTCAGTTTGGTGGAGAGGATGGAGAGCAGACATGTGCTTGAGGACCGCAGCCTCCGGGACGGGGTATAGTGGTCGAGCAGATGAGCTAGGTAACTGAGATTTGATAGGAAGTCAGTGGAGGTGGATGAGGGTGGGGGTAAAGTGCTGCCAGGTCTTTGTGACAATCAGGACCCATGTAGCTGAGTTCTGGATGTACTGGAGTCTGTCCAGGGCTTTTTTGGAAGCTTATATAGAGCTGAGTGTCACTGGCATAGGAGTGGAAGTTGAGACCATGCTGACGGATGATCTGACCAAGGGGGAGCATGTATATAGTGAAAAGGAGGGGTCCCAACACAGATCCTTGTGTGACGCCTTGGTTGACCGGGGCAGGAGTGGAGAAGGAGTATCTGGTGTTGACAAACTGTTTCCTGTTGGTGAGATAGGAGTGAAACCAGGTGAGAGCGGTACCAGCGAGGCCTAGGAGGTCTGATAGTTGGTTGAGGAGGATGGTGTAGGAGATTGTATCGAAAGGTCATTAGTGATTTTGATGATTGCTGTTTCTGTGCTATGGTGTGTTCTGAAACCAGATTGAAGGGGTTGGACATGTGGAGATGGAGTTGGGCGGCGACTGCTCGATGGGATGGAGGAGACGGTGTATAGTGGAGAACAGCATTCTGTGATGGTTGCCGATGAGAGTGGAGTTATATTGAGTTTTGGGCATGTTAAGGGCTGCCTTGTAGGAGCTGACGTGATCTTTGCAGGCCTCCTTGTGCACGATGGAGATTGTTTTTCTGCAGAGTCTCTCTAGTCGACACCCAGCAGCTTTTAGAATGCAGAGCACAGCTGTGAGGAAGCATGACTGGAGAAGGAGACTGTCCCGGTTCTAAGAGGGGTGAGAGAGTCGAGCCTGAGGGACAGAGCAGCATTGTAGTGGGCTACCAGGCTGTCCACTGTTAGGTCTGGTGGATTAGTGGCCAGATAGGAGGTCAGCATGTTTGTCAGGGCGGGTGGACTCACTGATTTTGTGTTCCGAACACAATTGTATGTGTAGCCTGTGGCTTGGACCAGAGAACAGGGATGGAGAAGATAACAGCATACTGGTCTAAGACTGCTAGGTCGAGGCACTGCAGATTGGAAGGAGTGGTGCCAGTGGTGCATACAAGGTCCAGAGTTGTTGGGTTGCACATGTTGTCTGCTGTGATGATGACGTACCAGAGGGGCGGAGTTCCGGTCAACGAAGGAGACCAAGGGCTTTGACGTTGATAAGGCAGTTTGGTGTGAAGTGACAGAAAAGGTTCAGGAGTTGCAGTGTGGAGTATTTCAGTAGAGCCGTAGCAGCTGCTGGCTACTAAACTGGTAGACCACTACTACCCAACCTTGGCAGCGCTTAGACTACAGTCGGTGAGCCGCAGTGAAGCCGCCAAGAAGGCAGAGTGGACTGGCGAGATGGTTCGCAAATGAGGGGGAGGACAGTCCAGTAGCGGAAAAGGGAATCCTTAGTTTGTTTAACAGACCGAAGTGACAGTTCGATAGAGCCAACAGGTTAACACAATGGTATTGGCACAGAGTCATAGTGAAAGGTGAAAAAGTGAACACCTAACGTGAATACAATTGAAGGAGTTGAATCATTGGTTTTTAGAAAAAGAAAAAACAGTATTGCTTGGGATGGTGAAGTGGCAACAAACGCCAGCGTCCTGTCTTTTTTGGGGCTTTACCAAAGTTAAAAACTCACCAAACTTGGAAAATACGTCAATCCTGGTGAAAATGTACATATTCTTTTGTTCATAGGAATGGGCGTGGCAAAATGGCTCTGTAGCGTCCCCTAGAACATGAAAATGGAACGGCACCCTATGGGGAGCATTCACGTAAACGAACAAAATTTGGTACACATATGTATCACAGGGAGACGCACCAAAAAGCCTCTTGGAGCCATACCCAAAACCCAACAGGAAGTCGGCCTTGACTCGAACATGGCGTTTTTGGCCATTTTTCGCCATCTCGACAACTCGTACTTTAACGCTCTCCTCCTAGAGATTACATAGGATCGGCTTCAAACTTGGTCAGTACATTCATAAGGCCTTTGGGATCTAAAGTTATGAAAACCTTTAATGGTCATCGCAATATGTGGGCGTGTCATAGCGGCAAAATAGAGGCGAAAAATGGCATGACGCCATAGAAAATCATATTGTTATATCTCTGCCATACTTTGTGTGATATTGTCCAAACTTCTCATGCCTCATAAGACTCCCCCTTTCATAAAATGACCACTATGCATACTTTAACGCACTCCTCCTACAGATTTAATCCAATCAACTTCAGTCTGAGTCAGTAACATCATAAGGCCTTTGGGATCAACAGTTATTAAAAGCTTTACGTACCATCACACTATGTGGGCGTGACATGGCGCCGAAATATGGCGTGATTTGTACGACACACGAGACCTTACAACTTGACCATACATTGTCCAATCTGCCTCAAACTTGTCATGATTGATGAGGGTCCAGCCCTGAACACATTAACGGAACAATATTTCATAAAGGCCCGCCCTTATGCTTTAACCACGCCCCCTTTTGAACCGTTTGTCGTAGAGACTTGAATGAAGTGTCATTGAACTCAGCAGAGTGTCCCTGTCTAATTACTGATTGATTACCCCGCCCCTTTTAATTAATCACGCCCCCTTTCTGTAACTAATGAACCGAAAGTCGTAGAGTCTTGTATGAGGTGTCATCGTACTCAGCAGACCGTCCCTATTTAATGACAAATTGATTCCCTCGCCCCTTACCTTTAGCCACGCCCCTTTTCTATAACTAATGAACCGATTGTCCTACAGTCATGTATGAGGTGTCCTCGTACTCGGCAGAGAATACCTGTTTAATATCTGATTGATTACCCCGCCCCTCTCCGTTAGCCACGCCCCTTTTCTATAACTAGTGAACGGTTTGTCATACAGTCATGTGTGAGGTGTCAGCTTACTTAGCAGAGAGTCCTTGTTTAATGACTGATTGATCCTGATTTATTTACACAGAATATAACTTTAAAGCTAAACTTCAAGAAACCACACCAAATAGTTTGACAGAATCCTCCAACTCTGTCACACAAACGCCGCCTGCAGCTGCTGCTCCTTTCCTCCCTCTCACGGTACTCAGTCATTACCGTAATGCATGAAATGGCATCAGAAAGCCCTGTTTCACAGCTTCAGGGGCAATTTGAATGATTAAAATTGCATGCAGTAGCGGGGAGTTACGGTAATTTGAAATACACATGCGCTGCTGTGTTTAGGGGTGATCCCAGTGGTTTTAAAAGGTACGGCGGTCGAATTTCAGCCTATGGAAGGGAAACACTGTCCTCCTAGAAACATAACCGGATTGACTTCAAACTTGGTCTGTACCATCATAAGGCCTTTGGGATCAAAAGTAATCAAAAGCTCTGTAGTTAGTTGCACTATGTGGGCGTGGCATGGATGCAAATTATGGTGTTTTTCTATGAAACACAAGACCTTATAACTTGACCTTACATTTTCTGATCTGCCTAAATTTGTCACGTGTGCTCAGAGACCAGGCTTGAACACAGCCATACATAATTACTGACAAATAGTTTAGCCCCTGAAGTGGGTTCAAGTTAGAGAAACAAAATGTAATGGGCAGATACATAATCATAGCGCCTCCCAGTGGAAACACAAAGCGACTTCTTTTTAATCGTGCAATGTCATGCTGCTAACCATGAGATCCACCTCAAAATTGGCTCGTCCTGACATTAGAGAATGCTACTAAATGTAAAAAACCCAGGACAACATGCCAGTGTCCGGTGGTTGCAGAAATGCGTGGCTGCATCAGCCGAGTCCCACAGCCACCCCATATTGCACGGAGATGCGAGCACAATTAAAATTGAGGTGAAAGCATTTTGGCCCATAACTTCCACAAACTATGTCGCACATTCAAAATTCCAAGATAGAAGTGTTCACTACGCTCAGCTAAATCTCTGGATATGGGCCACGCCCACTTCCACCTGGAATTTTTCTTCTTCGAAATCGTGAAGTATGCTGTCCCAACTTTTTCAGACTTCTCCAAGGTTCTTAGTCTGATCAGCATGAAATTTTGCACAAAGAATCTTTGGAACCCATAGGTAAAAGTTAGTCAAAGAATTGTTAGAATCCAAAAACTGCGCACGTTATAGAGTAAGAAGGTTGCAGTAAAAACAGGAAGTGGTAGATATATAGGCAAAAAATACTCTAATTAACAAGAAATCACTCCCAACCTGTGTACTGTGGGCCTGACTTGCATGACAGTCGCAAGTTCCGTCTTGTGCAGAAGGCTTGGTCCCCGTTGATACTGCTTGGAGGTCAAGTTATTATTATTACTGCAGGGTTGAATGGATTTTCGAAAAAGCTCACAGTCAACATTCACCAAATTCAGGTTATAATTTACCTGTTTTTTAGAAGCGAAGATGGATGTTTGGTTGGGGGAAACATGGGGAAAAATTATGTATAATGTGAGCAAATGTAAACTTCAAAACATATTAACGGCTCAGGTTGTGAAACAAACTACATACAGATAGACAAAAAGCCTTGTCTCTCTCTATAATCTGAATTGCACCATCTTTCCAACTCCTTTCATAGCCTGCAATCTGAACATACCAGAGGTGTAATGAGGGGACCAAGTTATCTGAGATCTGACCTGCCTTTAGAGGTAGTAAAAGTGGTGTTAAATTGGCGAAACTGTTCAGGACTGAAACCAGCGAAGCCAGCAAGACAGAAGTATGTGATCTTATTTGTGTGACCAACACTTGGGGTAATAAGAAAGAAAGTGGACCATATCATCATAAACACGCCTCTCACTTGAGACTGACAGTAATCGAATCATCACACATACTGCCACTATTTATTGTACACATACTGCTGCAGCGGCAGTATTTGTATATGTGTACACCACTGTCTTGCCACTACCACTTCCTCCCACTTTGTTCCGCAATGCTGGATTGCATTGTGAATGGAGGCCTTAGTTGAAATGCCAGCAGAGCTTGTTATGACACTTTTGTGGAAACAAAGTATTTAAGACATAATACAATTGAACATTCAGGAACTGTTTTCTGTCACACAACTGAAAAGCCATCAATGCTAGCAGCCAAAGTTGGTCTTTAGCTGATAGCATTGATATTTTCCTCATAGAAATCTTTATTCATAGTAATTTAATTCAGTAGGCTTCCATATCACTGAAACCAATGCATCAGTGGACACCGTTTTTATATATTCTTGTCTCATTTTTCTGACTAAAGGCTCTTCAGACAGGAGGAGGCACATACCATTCCGGATCCCCCACAGCTTGGTGTTCCTTCCTGACAGACAGGAAGTTTGTGTTGCTGACAGGGAGAATGGACGTATCCAGTGCTTTATAGCCAAAACTGGAGAGTTTATCAAGGAAATAAAAAAAGATGAGTTTGGAGGGGAGGTGTTTGCCATCAACTTTAGCCCTGCTGGAGGTGAGTACTGACCAAGCTCTCCTCTCTAGGAAGACAAAGATGGCAAAGCAAATCACAACTGACCCTGTAGAATCATAAAGGCTACCGTATTTTCCGGACTATAAGTCGCTCCGGAGTACAAGTCGCACCAGCCATAAAATGCATAATAAAGAAGGAAAAAACATATATAAGTCGCACTGGAGTATAAGTTGCATTTTTGGGGGAAATTTATTTGATAAAATCCAACACCAAGAACAGACATGTCATCTTGAAAGGCAATTTAAAATAAAAATAGGATAGAGGCAACAGGCTGAATAATTGTACGGTATGCTTACGTTACATGACACAACTGAGAACGTGCCTGGTATGTTAACATAACATATTAAGAGTTATTCTGATAACTATAGCATAAATAACATGCTAAGAAGTTTACCAAACCATCCGTGTCACTCCAAATAACTAAAATCCAATGAAATCTTCATCCTCGGTTTCACTTTTATACAACTCCGCTAACTCCGGAGGTAGAAGATGCGGCGCTTCCTCTTCTACGTCGCTTACGTCAGACTCATCGTCAACACAGGCCTAGAGCGCCCTCTTGCGGTTTAGTGTGAAAATAACACGTGAAAGGATATACCGGTAATAATGTGTTAATAATTTCACACATAAGTCGCTCCAGAGTATAAGTCGCACCCCCGGCCAAAGTACGAAAAAAACTGCGACTTATAGTCCGGAAAATACGGTACATTAAAAAGAGTTCATTCAATTAAAAACAGTACAGGATTATAGAAATGTTGTGTTTTGTTCTTACACTGGGGAAGTCTTGCATTATGTTGTGTGTGTGTGTGTGTGTGTGTGTGTGCGTGTGCTCGCCTGCATGTAAAGGTGGCTTGATCTTTGCAGTAAATGGGGAAACTCCATATCACTCAGCTCCAGTCAGAGGTTTTGTTATAGATTATTCAACCACGGACATTTTAGATACCTTCAAACCAGAGACAAAGGTAATCACACCCACGCACAAACTTAAGTACTCACTCATTCATTCCTATCTGTACAATACCGAATCATTGGTGAAGGTTTTGCATAATTAAAGACTGCAGTTTATGAGCCATTACTCATTCATAATCAGCAAAGGTCAGCTGGAATTGAACCTAGGATGTTGCAGTTACATGGTATGCTTCTGAGACCAGTTAACCATCAAAATGCCCCAAAAATCCACCTGAACTGCTATCCTTGTTTACTTAGCCTTTGCAGGGTGCTGGGGCCTATCCATGCAGGCATTGTGTTATGAGCAAGGTTCTACACTTTAAGTACATGTGCTCTTAAATGTTAAGATTTAGGAACACACAAAAAGATTTCTGAGCACAGTGAAAAATGTCCAAGTAGCACACTTCATTAACGCACAATGCATTCCTTATTTACATTGCACATGCTGGTGTATGCGCTTCTCGCTTCTATCATTTACTTTTACTTTTTTTATATACTTTAGATCAGGGGTGTCAAACTGATCCAGGAAAGGGCCGAGTGGCTGCAGGTTTTTGTTCCAACCAGGCAGGAGCACAGGTGATACAATTAATCAACTGATTGAAGACAGCTGAGGTGATTTGATTGATTGGATTCAGGTGTGCTTCTTCTTGGTTGGAACAAAAACCTGCAGCCACTCGGCCCTTTCCTGGATCAGTTTGACACCCCTGCTTTAGATGAATCTCATAAATGTATAACAATGAATAATAATAATAATAATAACAATAGCAGTAGCAAAATTAAAACAACAAGTTCACCAGCACACTATTCTTTTTATAGGGCAAGTTTATCTGCAAAGTATTAAAAATAACGACAGGATTTTGTTTTGTTTGTTTTGTTATAAAACCTTTATTAATGTAAACACATCAAGTAAGTCTCCAATTTCTCATTGTCCTGTGCATTTCTTGATTTGCAGGAGTTTAAAATGCCTCACGACATAGTTGAAACTGGGGATGGCAGCGTCTTTGTCGGAGACGCAGGGAGTAAATTAGTCTTCAAGTTCACCTTGGAGAGTAAGCTCAGCTTTATTAAACCATGAAATGTCTTCATCAAGTATTCATCTTAACCTGAAATATTGAGACATTCAAAAATTATTTCATTAATAAAGTATTAACCTGCATTCACCATAATATTTAAAAATGCCTTGTTTTTTTGTTTTCAACTACATTTTCCAGAGTTACATCGCTCCGTCAAGAAAGCTGGAATCGAGGTTCAGGAACTTGAAGGTGACTATTGTTCAGTATTGAGTTTTGTATTCATCATAATGTTGCTGTACATGATCACTGTATCTGGCAAATGCCATATAATGAGCGGAAAAACAACCTTGGTACAAGAAGGTTTTGAAAACTATGAAGATTACCAACTGCTCAGGGTTTGTGTAACAACTCACTACATGGATGCTAGTGGGGGACTTGGCAGCAATGGCATACTCCCTAAGTTTTTTAAATTATATTTTTTGTTTTTTTATTTTATTTTGACGTCACACAAGATTTTTTTCTTTTCTACACAAAAAACCTACTATTACATTAGCTGAATTTATAACAAGGTATAAAAAATAAAGTTGTAATAGACAGTGTCTCACAAAGTTGATAATTATTCTCAACTCACAAAACAGTTTGATTTTTAGGTCAGTCTCCCTGTTCAGCGTGATTTTGCCTTACAAAAGAAAACAGTTAGTGGCGGCAGCAAAGCACTGCTTTTTATTGAAAGAATATCATCAAACAGTAAGCCTACATAAAATACATAAAGTAAATGCGTAATGTTGGTTTTCACTTTCCAACTCGTCTTGCTTTAGGGAGGTTAATCTGTTAATAGTAGGTTAATCAATTACTGAATACTAGTAGCCTATTTCTCACGTGTACAGGAATACATATGGCTTAACTTCTCTAGCCTCAAAGGGGTGGGCTGGCCTCATCCCAGAAGATTACTTCATCTGCAGTGGTACCTTAGCAGGTTTAACAAACTTCACACATGTAGACAATAGAAAATACAAAATGTACCTGAATTCCTGAATGTAAAGTATATGACTAAAGACATTCCTATAATCTTTCATCTGTATTAGCCATGCAGTTATTATGTGTATATTTACATCTAGAGGAAGTTAGATCCAGTCCCAAATGGTCAAACAGGATGCATGTGGCGATGCACTGAAATTCCAGGTGTAAACTGTTGCACTTAGATTTGTCCATGTGATAAAAAAAAAACACTCAGGATGCATGCTAATGACAAGTCTGAACAGGGCCTAAGTTGCCTTTTTATGTCATTGAAATGGTAAAACCTCTGCTGAATAGGCAGTTTAGACCAAATCAAAACTGGCCAAAGCATCAAGAGCACATCAAACAAGATCATGTAGGTGATCTTGTTTGATGATCTTGTTTGATGGGGACAGAGGGCAGCTGGAGAAAGGTTAGGGTTCAAGATCCAAATATTTGTCAGCTTTACAGGGTGCAGGTGTTTTGATGCTGAAAACATCATAAAGGTCACCAAGGCTGTGACAGCAATTCATAACTCTTGTTTCCCTTCTCTTATGCACATATATTTACACACTGTGGAGTAATTGGAATGCACACAGATTACACATTTGTGTGATTCTAACACACAAAGACAAAGACTTATGAGTGATTCTGTCATATGAGGTCATAACTTCTCTACATACCTGGACATGTCCAATGGCCGTTTAAGGAAGTGAAAGTGCTGACATGGGAGTATTGTCTGGGCCTGTCTATTACAACATCACACTATTACAACATTTCCTGCCTTAGCTCAACTGATTCTTTCACTTTTTAACAGACTACTTTTTACATTAAATCACTGATTACTGACTGAATTATAAATCATTACAATTAGTCATTTATTTACATCACAATTAATTATCATCATGAATGACTAGACTGTAATCGCAAATAATAACAGACTAGTCACAACACAGTAATCATCTTTACTCATCACTTGACCTTACTAGGGTTATACATAAGATCTTTTTATATTGTTGTACTTGCAGACAAGCTTATTAGGTTTTTAAATCAATTAACAAAACCCTGTTCATTTCATTTTTCTCTGTGTAGAAATGGAGGCATTTGTCCAAACCAAGGTGAGGCAGGAGCATAACACGTCGAAGACCACAGCCGTCCAAGAGAAGCACACTGTGGTTGAACAGCCACAAGCACAGGAAGAGACAGAAGTGGAAAAGAAGAAGAGTGCAGCAAAGCCAAACAGAGGGCAGGGTGCTCTCCCAGCCCTTATCACCACCCTGCTACTAATTCCTCTGCTGTTGGTCATCTCCATCGGAGTCTTTATCTGCTGGAGAAAAAACAGTACGTATGGCAAGAAGCCCCCAAAGGTTATGATATTGAAAAACATAACAAAAAAAAATGTAAAATACAAATAAGGCCACAAAGGGAACTGTCAACCTTAACACACTACTCACCTGCACATATGTCCACTGAAAGGGGTATTGAAGATTTTTATGGTTCCTCCTGCTCATAATGGAAAACCCTGCCTAAAGTGGTTTTAATGTAAGAGGTGGGGGGTCAAAATCCAGAAGCCTTGATCAGTGCAAAATGGCTTTCCTACGTTAAGATTATATTAAGCTTCTGCATTCAGAGTTAGACAAATTAAGTGAGTATTTTCCAAAGTGAGTCTTTTTTTTTGCATGAAATTCCCTCACCATGCCTTCACAGAGATGGTACATGTAGTAGTAGTAACTGAAAATATGAATTTGTAATACAAAGACTGTGAATATTCACACTAAATTGGTCCAAATCAGGGTGCTGAAGCCAAGTTAATGGTGTGATAGAAGCAAAAGTAGAGTGATACATATTGTCAATACTGTGATGGTTAATGAATAATAACCCCAAGTATTTTGGTCTGATCTATAAGCCTGAATCTAAAATCTTATGCTGCGTTCCAAAGTCAAGGAAGGATCCTCAAACGGCTGAATTTGAAGGACACTACGTCATCGATATCCGCCGAAGGACTGTTCCAATGTCGAGGATCCTCCGGAGGACAGAGGTTGTGTCCGAAACCACTCCCTATTCCCTACTCCCTATCCACTATATAGTGAGCAGCGGTTAGTGGACTATATAGTGGACTCAACTCAAGACGGTTTCGGACACTACTCGCTGCCGGGCCGGTCGCACAACATGACGTCACATCGTCGTCGGCCGTCGGGCAGTTAATACGTGATGCTTAAAGCCGGCCGGTAAATCGCAATAATGGGGGTTTTCCCTTTGACAGAATTTCTTCATAACGGACTTTAAACAAATTACATGTCCACAAAACAATAAAAAAAATATCTATTTTAAAATACAATTGTCTGTCACAGTCCCGTTCGCGCCCGTCCGCCGTCTCTCTCTCAAACCGCATTGCATGATG
>CAFUXE010000742.1:9622-22575 GCA_903364295.1 Serranus cabrilla
GTGCGTGTGTGTGTCAGCTTCAATAACCATTCATGTTGTCACTAACTATTAGGCATCTAGCTGAGGACCCCACCCAGAATGATTTAGTCAGAATTCAAAAGCAGGATAAATGTAAACGTCGGCATTTGGAGCATTTTAACATCAATAAATCAGCGCTAAATTAATTTGGAGCCTGGCAGCCTCAATCGGCATCTACAGTGCTTTTCACAATTTGTGCCACCTGGTTGGATTTGGCATGAAATCTGCTCGTTTGCCTTATAGAACGAAACTGGCATACGGCTGCTGTTCCTCCAGCACAAACTGAGCCCAAGCTTTGGGATTTTTACTCGCAATGGAAGACGAATGAAATGGAAAAATAACAAGTGAAAGGCTGGCGGAAAGAAAACATACATCACAGCTGACATGTTTATCTTATCCACTAAACAGAAAGTAAACAGAGGCCAGGGGTCACAGCCAGAGTGCTCTTTCAAGAGAGGCAAGAAAAATTAAATAAAGTCAATAAATATGCCCTTTAATGGTCATGTATAATAGACTAGTTGTCAGGACAGAAAGAGAACGTTGTTTTTAAGACAGGAATAGGAACAGGTGGATATAGGCGACTGGAAAAAGGCGGGTCATGTGCTTGTCTGAGGTAATGGAAGTCTTTAAAATGAGTGTAAGTTAGGGACCAAAAAGACGTAAAGGAACATTTGGCCTCATTTGCAAAATAAGGATATTTCCGGTTTATTAGAAGAGCCACTCAGCAAGTTAACTCTGGATATCTGGGAACATGGCAACATGTCAAAAGAAAAAGAAGAAGTCAGATGGGGCAAGAAATACAAGCAGTCACGTTTTAAACGAACCCATAAATTGGCCAATGAAGGCAAAAACTTTTTAAACTTTTAGTCAAACTGTCTGTTGCAACATATTTTTCAGGGCGTGCACTCCAAAACCTGATAGGGTACTGGCTTGAGCTGAGTGGATGTAGTTTCTACTTTCATTTAAAATTTGGCAAAACATCACATGGCGCTTCTGCCGACTTGAATGGACAGCAAAGTCTGAAAATAAACAAAACTATCATGTGCACCTACAGAATAATCAACCATAGAGACTAATAAACAGGTTTCAGATGACCTGACGTGGCTCAATCTTAATGCAAATTATGTCTCTGTCAACATTTAAAAGATTTAAATATCGTTAACCACAGATTTTCACTTCCTGCTGCCATTTGATTAAATGCTCTAGGTCTGGGCAATAAGACGATATTTACTGTAAAAACAATATAATAATGTTTATCAATTTTCTTTCTGTCATTTTTCCAAAAACACGTGTCCAAACTGCTTTATGACACTTAATGTTTAGGTCCCTGCATGTGGTAGTGAAGCTGGATCAAACCAGAGAATCTCTGTATTGCTAACATGTAGTATGGACCATGTGATTATTTCATTCTTATTGAATTACCAGAAAACATGCTATATTGTGATACATATCTTACTTTGATATAAGCTTACCTGTATCGGAATAGAAGATTTAAGCCATATGGCCCAGTCTTATTACAGAGTATGCACGCCTGACATAGCACAAGTTTGAGCTAGTTAGTTGAAGTTCCTATTTTCAGTTTCAATTTGGCTAAATATAACATACTACTCTTGCAGACTTGAATCGACGGTGATGTCTGACAAACCATCAAATCGTCAACAATAGAGACTAATAAACATATTTCTAATTACTGGTTGTAGATGTATCCAAATGGAAATGGCACTTTATCACCTCTGTCAACACTTGGCTGCTGTCTGGTTATCTGCTAATGGACCTTTTGTTTTGGAATCTTTGACAGGAGAAGCACAGGTGGAACAAATGTTGTGAACATGGCTCAGTTCCATCAAGTGTGCCAGTAAGCCGTGACATGGGCGTGCAAGCACATGAGGCACTGGCACACCCAAATGGAATGCAGTTGTTTTAGCTGCTATTGATGACACTTGTTACTTCCCTGCTACAACAAGCCAAAATATCAGCTATGAAACAGGTCTGTTGAGATTCAGCGTCATGTCATGTCACCTGTGCTCCGTGCACTCATGTAAAACAGGGAAAATGTAGAAGTAAAAGGGGCGCAGCAAAAACCGACTTACTGGTTCAGCTTTGACATCCCGCTTTTACTGTAATTTGCAGATTTATTATTGATATTTTGGGTATGCTCACTTTCAGTTTTACCTCAAATTAGGTCTTGTTTCTTGCCATGTTAGACTTTGTTGTAACAATGTCGGCACACACCCAGATCTCAGTAATTACTTTGATGAGTACAGTGTTTATATAACAGAAGAAATGATGGCCAAAACTACGAAAATTATACCCAAGATGTATTGTATTGCACAAAGGGTTGGGCATTTATTCATAATAGAGAAGTCTTGAAGCGGATGTTAGCCAATGGAATGTCTACATAACAGTCACAGCAAGACTGTGTGTGTGTGTGTGTGTGTGTTTTGCAGCACATCCTACCCTCAACGAGGCCAACAATACATGATTTTGTCTCCTTGGAAGATATAAAAGACTGTTTGGGTGGAGGCTGATGTGTAATTAAATTCATGCGCCTCGCCAGAAGAAACACGTACTGGCGAGCGCATGTGCGCATGCTGGCCTACGCGCACAGACACACAAACACAGTGATAAAGGGGAGAGTCAGGGTGAATCCTAGTGAATCCCAAACAAATCCGTGGATCAAATGCTGTGGTAGGGGGTTGCCGGAGGGAAATAAAGGAGGGTAGACTGTGTGAGAGGATTGTGTCTCAGGGTCAGAGTTGGAGTGTGTATGTTCATGTGTTGGTCACTAGAGAGAGACCGAGTATATTACGGCTAAAACTCACAAGAGACCATGAGCCAGGGGAACAATACAATATGCAAATGAAGCTCCTCCATATGGTGAGAGTCAATGGAGCACGCAACACACACACACACACACACATGCACAGACATGTCTACATTGAAGAGCCAAGTGATTTCCCTCATTTTCATGCTAAATCTGTAAATCCTTGTAACAGCTATCTCTGCTCAGTCTGCAAAGCTGTAAAAAAGCAAAGGAGGAAAACAGAATGAGAGGAGAGGACAGGAGATGGATAGGGTGGGAAGAGGCAGACGCTCAATTGAGGAAATAAGAGAAACCAGCCAATGCTGTCTTCTGCTCCTCCTGATTAGCATTCAGTAGGAACTGGAAGAAACAGTTAGCAGTCGGGCCCTTATCAGAGCCTCCCTGCATACCTCCCACACTGGGTCACCGTGCTGTAAGCTCACCGTGTCTTTTTCCCATGTCTTCCTACTGCCTATTATCTCTTAATCCACCCACACTGGTTCATCCCAGTGTAACAGGAAACATTATTAACTGCTGAAAAAAGATCGACCTCAAGACTCCAAGGGAAAGCTAATCGCCCAAAAGCCTGCAGGACAAGTCTGTTCATCTAGCCCACGCCGTGTCGTCTCGCCTGACAGCGGGGCCGCTCTACCTACACAATGCTTTGGACAGCAACCTCGTGAGTTCGCAACCCGTCCCCAGGGGACCGATGGCGGGACGGAGGGATGAGGAAGAAACAGGAAGGTGGGATTGGAGGCGTAAAATATAGACTTCTGTAGAGGTCAGACGTGGTTCGCCGCTGAGAACGTGTACCAAAGAGATGCTGCTGTTACAGAGGGATTTTACCAACCCTGTACTTTATTTTGTAGAGTTTAACCTTCAGTCTACTACCAGCAGCTGGCAGGAGCTTCAAACTTGCAAACATAAATCCTTGTAAAAAGTAAATAAAACCATCTGTAAAGGTTGGAGGTAGCCACCACTCCACAGCTGGGGGTTAAATTCCCCTTTAAACTTTCCCCCCTTGATGGTCGTACAGCGGAGAATGTTCCACCGGAATGTGTGTGTGGATCCATGTAAGGTTTGTGTGTGTGTTGGAGAGGAAAAGGTAAGCAGTGGTGGAATGATGATCCTCTGATTTCCCCCGAGGCCACATCTGCCCTCGTTGAGCAGGCCGCCTCTAAAAAGCCCCATCTGACATTCCTGGAGCATTCCGCCAGCATTCATCACCCGCTCCAAGACCCCTCCTAAACCCCCCCACGCGTCCCCGCTGTGTGTACCTCTCCCCCCTCTACTTCCACTAAAAATCTCTGAAGCTAGATCCAGAAATGTCCAGAATGTCTGCTGTGAGACTTGCCAGAGCCAGAGTGCGATCCCTCCCTCCCTCCCTCCCTGCAGCACCGGGGTCATTGTTCATCCTTCTCTGTTCATTCCTCATTCATCGCTCACTCCATCTCTTTTCTCTTCTCTCTACCTCTGCGGGGATTTGCGGCTCTCTAATAGAGGCATCTACCATGTCCCACTAACTGCTGGAACAGCTGGAGCTGGGATGTGTGCAGAGCGCTGCCCATTATGTGTGTGTATGTGAGCGGCTGAGTGTGTGATTGGGCGTGCACAGGCGAACATCTGTGCTGAGAGGAGCGATGGAAAATGATGTCGCGAGCGCCAAGCCAGGAATATCTGTCACAGTCTGACATATCAACGCGTCCGACTGCATGCGCACACGAGCATGCACGGCTGAAGCTGGCGGTGCTCAGACACGGTGACACCCACCAAACACGGCGGCGGCTCTGGTTTTTATCACACGCCATAAATCACCCATCTTCTAATTGTCCCCGACTTCCCTGGTCTCTGACAATCTGCTCCTTGACAACCAGCCCATATAACTGACAAACGGTGCCCTCGACAACCGTCGTCCTGGGTTACCGGGACGTTTATCAGGGGCCTCCATCCCTTTTGGAGTGGTTTCTGCTTGGCAAACCCCTGAAAGTTTGATAAGGTGGAGGTGGGCATGAAGCTCCATATTTAGCCACTGCTGTCAAACTCTGATTTAGCACCACAGGTAATTGCACAGAGTCACAACGACGCAGGCAGGGAGTTAGTTAGGGGTGTGGGATAGGAAGGCGGAGGGGTGGGTAGGCTAAATTATGCTGAATAGCACTGCAGTGATATCCCCCTTTGCTGTTGAAACAATGCATCGCCGGCAACCACTTTTCATTGAGACAGCAGCATCAAAGCAAGAATAATGGATCCTTGCAGAAACCTCAGCTCGATAGTTGGAGAAACAAAGCTCTCATTGTAATCTCAGGCTCTCTCCCTCCTCTCGTACATTCATCCCAGTGTTAATCCTTTTCACATTACTCTGACTCTACTGTAGGCCATTAGAGGAGGAGAATTAGAATTCTACTGTAGATTTCTAATCTGTTCCATTGCGTTCTGCTCCCATGTTCAATCAGCACTTGGCAGCAGAATAAAGAAAACACAAGAAATCTATAAAGAAGTTAGACAGATACATCAGACGCAAAAGTTCATTGGAAACAAACTCAATCTGAGTTGTATCAAATATCAGACCGTACTTTGTCCAATCATACAGTATTATTCTGAAGCCTGATGCAATGACACCTGTGGGAATGAGATATTTAGTTTCTCTAGCTAACATTTTAGTTTAAGGTTCAAAGTTAATTTCAGCTCTTGAATAGAACAGTTGACAAAACAATGTCACCATGTCAGACAGTCATTGTCGCATCAAAGCCCAGTACTGACAACTGTGCTGCTATAATGAATAAAGTGGTGGTTTGTGGGTCAGGTCTGGTGGTTGGTTGATTAGCACATATTTTTGCAGATAGACTCACATAATGGTTCATTTTAGTGCATATTAAAATTGTGCATGGAGGATAAGTAGCATAAGTATAAGAAGAAAAAAAAAGGTGAGTAGGCTTAAAATGTGCTCAAATGTGCCCAACATACATACATACATATTAAGGTTAAGGTTCATTATTCTGTTTTGGAGTTTCTCCTCAAATCACATGGCTTCAAAAACAAACGGATGGATTATCCATCAACTCTGTCATCAAGTATTGCTCACATTGTGAGGCTCTGACGTACAGTCTAAGTCTTTTCCCTTTTCTACACATTCACAGAAAAATCTTCCGCTGATGGAATTGATTCCTCCTCTAATCGTCAAAATGTGATAGCTAGAGGTCTTTATGGTGGATGGTCTGACCACAGGGTTAAAAAGAGGTGACCACAGATACAAAACTACAGGATGCTATTGACTCCAGCTCTGCAGATCCATAGCCACTGGCCTGTAACTGGCCTGTAGGGGAAAAAGGCCAGCTGGAAAAATTGATGGGGGACTGTGATATACAGCATCTTGGAGGCGCCAGGGGGCTTCAGTGATGATGATGATCATAATGGATTTTACAGGGTTTCCCATGCTGACTGTGGCGACACAGGAGATGTCCCAAATTTAGCTTTAAGGCAGAGTTCAAGGTTTTGTTTGCACAGTGTGGGGCAAAGGGGCCAAAGAGCATGTGTGTCTGAGTGCTGGTACAAAGGGAATATTGAGAAACCCAACAGTAAAACAAAAAAGAAGACATAATAAATACCAACAGATAAGAGAGTCCTGGTTTGTGTCAGGCTGACTGAAGTCCAAAAACTCCCTTCCTCTTGCCTGTTCAGCTCATATATTACCACATTTAAGGACAGGATAAGCCAAAAAAAATCCCCTTAATTTGAATAAAACAAAATAAATTGAATTCTTATCTTGTCTTAAGAAAAGTTAATGAACAGTATTAAAGTAGAAACAGGCAGTCTGGCGAGGGGAAATTAAGAAATAGCTGTTCAAAGATTAATTTTGTCAGGATATTTTTTGCTTTATTAGAGTACAGCTGAGAGGGTCAGCAATGATTCAGCTGGGGAATGGAGGGGAGCAACATGATTCAAATTTAAATCCTGCACTAAATTACAAGGACACCTCAGCCTTAGCAGCAGACATGCAGTCTGCGAATTCAGGCTCACTTGTCCGTACTTGATGTCCACATTACTAATCACCCCTGCAGGAGACATTAAAATGCTCTAAACTATCATGCAGCCTGAAGCTTTTGAGCTGCCGGCATCCATTATGTGATTATAGGGGTATTCACAGTTCTCCGGGGATAGTGGAGGGTCTCTCTCCAAGGCTGCCAGGTATGGCCCAAGGCCCTCAGATGTGATTTTGGTAAAGTGTGATACATATCTGAGGGAGCTTTGCATAAGGACACCTCAGCCAGAGGGACGCTCTCTCTCCTGGGGGAATATGACCACAGGCTTCCCAGCTGAAGGACAGTCTTCCCGTCCAGTGGTGTCACAAATTGAAAAATCAATGGAAAGCTTTCAAATGTTATCATTTAAAATCAAAAACAGGATTGGAAAAGATGAAAATCTGACCATAAGTGTGGTGCATTCCAGAAAAATATGGCAGTTATTCTACACTTGATACTATCTCTCCTCTCTTTTAAAAGAAGAATTTGAAAATGTGAATAACAGTTGTCAGGTCATAAAAACCAATGATCCTTTGATCTTTAATAATTAAGACTTCTAACTTCTAGTCTAACAATGGCATTGAAAAAAACATCTTAACTCTTAACTAATTTATATTTTATTATGTATATTTTATCTTTGACAGTCAAATGTATTAACCCTTTTGATATCTGGAAATGTAAGTACTGTGAGGGTATACAGACTGGTCATTTTTGTACACAGATGTATATGTGTACTAAAAGCTTTAAACTATTAGCTGATTCATTAATTACTGAATTAAAAGAAAGTTTCCTGGTAATTTAGCTTTGTGCTTCCATAACAGATGCAGAGCCAGAGATACCGTCTTTTCCACACATTTTCTTAGTCAAAACCTGCAGCCTATACTACCCACAGTGCAACTCGATCACAGTCAGATTAGGGTGTGTTATGCTAGTGAAGGCTCATGCAGCCTTGAGCCAGCAGTTTTAAGCAGATAAGGAGCCGGCTGCAGAGGTATGGTTAACTGACTTCTCTTTAAGTTGACTTTTTTAGACTCAAACCGCATCACTTATCATACTTCACATGCACTCCTTCCTCTGGGGCCTCAGACGACATATTTCACAAATGCAGAAGTACTCCCCCAAGAATTGACTATATTGATAATTTATTAATCTTTTATGAAGCCAAAAAATGCTAAATGTCAGTTTGTTTGAATGTGAGAATTTGGAGCTTTTATTCATCTTTTGTGATAGTTCACAAAATAAAGATGGATTTTGGTACGGTTGGTTACACAAAACATAAAAAATAACCTTGGGTTTTACATTTTTTTTTTGCGCTTTTCTGATATTTATACAATTTTTAATTAAGATTTCTTGATTATGACAAAGTCAAGTTTGTCAGAAGTTGTACTCTAATTATTCCGTTTATCTGTATCATTAATAGCGGTAAACATATAGGTGAAAACAAATGTATTTTCTTCTTGTGCATTGTGCTCTGTGGGCCTCTCCCCCTCTCTGACACAAGTCTTGTAACTTGAATAAACAATCAAGCTGACTCTGAAGACCTCGGAGATGAAGAGAGTGGTAATTTCTGTTTGATTTGTTTGACAGATAAGTATAAGATGGTGTAATTCTGCGTTGTTTATTATTTTGGATGTGTCCCACCCTGAAGCCCCATGTGTATATGAAACAGTTTTAAGACTTCCTTTCTTTCCTTTTTGTCATTCTTTGGAGCAGAGAAAGAGGGTAATCACATTTTATGTTGTGCCAAAGGACAACATAAGAAAGCCAGGAGTTATTTTTAAAGAGAATTTGAATCAGGCAACAGAATTTTACAATTTTTTACTAACCCTGTTTCTACGACATTACACTCCTCTGGTTCTCCTTGGCATTCGTATCTTAACCGCTCAATACGACTATGTCTTATGGCTGCATGTGTAAGATCTTAGACAAATGGATTTATCTGCTCTGACCTGCAGGGCACTCAGCTCTGAGGATAATGCCGGTGCTTTTTAAGTTTGAGCCAATCCTCTACATCCTCCGTTCCCTCTGCTCCTTTTTTACTACTCCTGTTGGTATCTCAGCACAGTCAGCATAACTGAAAATATCTGGGCTCATTTCCCTACCTTAAGGGGAAACCATTAGTTGCCATTCATGTTCGTATACTATGAAAAACAGCTTTCGCAGACAGGATTGTGAGAGTCAACGTGAAGTCTTAATTCGGTTTTGCTAGTGTTGCTGTGTTATGGTTATCTCTCTTTGCTTGGGCTGAATGCTGGTAGATGACTGCTGCATTCCAATTGTCTGCTTACTGTCGATCGGCTGAGACTTGCAGGAAGACAGTGCCAGGAAAGACTCCGACAAAAACATGACAGCAGCACCTTGTACACTTTTTAATTCCTTATTTGGGATGTATGTTAGCCAGGACAGCAGCAGGTTACAAGCTGGAATGTGCACCAAGAAGTCTATATTTTGAACAATAAGAAAAAATTAGTGCATTTGCATTCAAAATTGTATTTCTACGGCTGGAATAAAAGGATAAAATTCAGTCAAACTTTTCCTTTCCAACAGTGACCCAGATCACTTGAAACCTACTTGAAAATGTCTGGACACCACGTAAGGTGTGGTGAGAATCATTGCACTCTGTCGGAAAAATAAAAAATCCCAAAAAAGCCTCTCAGATACCTGTAGCTCTTTCCTGCTCCCAGCCACACGCGAGCACAGAGTGAGTCGGGCCTGATCCGGTCTGATCCAGTCCCACGCCAGCCCACCGTGCAGCAGAGGTCAAGGACGCCCCAGTGCAACCTCCACCTGTCAGCGGAGGTTGGCAGGGGAGGGATTATGGTGCGACGCGGGGGGACAGATTAAAGGGTGACACAAACAGAGATCTGGAGTGCCAATCTGCCAAGCGGCGGGGGATCCCCCACTTTTAGAGCTGATTGATGTCAGATGCGCACACACACGGAACGCGCTCACACACATAGGCTGCCAGTCACGTATACACTAACAGGCAGATGCTCGAACAAATGCCTTTATTATTGCACGTGGACGTGTAATTCAATTTGAACCCTTCCTCTCTGTAACGTCCAAGCCTGTTACCTCACCAAACAGCCCTGAGTCATGACGAATAGAATCACCAAGTAATGCTGATACAAACTTTGCTATCTTAGCTTTAATGCGCAGCAGTTTGAAGGCATTGCAGCAAGTAATAAGCCTTGGGGCCGGGATGTGGTGTCTGGGCTGTGAGGCTTTTGAACACACTGCCTGAGAGGCTTAGGCCGGGAAAATTAGTGCCACCTTTGGATTCACTCGTTAAAACATACTTTCACAGGCAAGCTTACATATCACGTCGTTTTAGCATGATCCAGGCTGTGTTCTTGCATATTATTCTCCTGCAGTCATGCTTTTTAATTCATGACCTACCAGTTTCATCTCATTACACTTTTAATCTTAATGGCTTCCCTTCCTCACTGTTTTCTAGAGCTCTTAAAACGTGTTTTGAAAACCGCTCTAAATGTGAAGTTTACTGTAATTCAAGTCTTGCTGCTCAAGTAATTGTCTAAATTGGAATTCATGAATAAAAGGGGAAACATTTTATTTCGCCTCCGCCTGCTTTCTGACAGCTTAGCGCAGCAAAGAGCACAATCAGTGCCGGATGACACAGCATTAATGCCGGTTGTTATAGGGGAAGGCATTTCAATGTAACAACTTTTGCTATAAGGTGATTCTGCCTCCGAATGCTGACATCAGTGGAAAATCTGCACTACACACACTTGCGTTGTGCCACTTGGGGAATGGGAGGGGGGTTGCTGTTGGAAACTGTTTAAGTTAAACACACACAGGAGTAAGAGAGCGAAGGAACCAAATCCAGATGAGTTAATAATGCTCTTTGAAAACACGAACATGTGCACGGGTGAGCAGATGTACACGCGAATACTCGCGACCACACACGCTCATGAACTGAACAAACACACATGCGGAGACACGTGCGGACACACCGACTGTCCCAGACGCAGATTGGTTACGTCCTGTGCCCTCGTCGTTTAAGATGTCCAGCTTTCAACAGGCCCTCATATTCTCTCTCAGTCTCTTTCTTTCGATCCTCGTGCCTTTTCTCCGTCTCCCTCCCACTGTTTGCCACCATTCAGAAAAGCAAAATGTGAAAAACACTCTCGCCTCCAAACACTGATTTAATTAGCTGATTTAATTAACTGATTACCAAAACTTCTATCTCAATGCTACAAACGGCAGCCAGCATTATTAATCTTTATAGCAACACTGCTGCACTTCCCACTCACTGCTGAAGCTGTTGCACTGAAGGGAACAGGACAGCTGCCCTACTTACACACCACATGTATATATACTTACAATCAAACCACTGTAACATTCAAATGCACCTACTATGATATGTACTAAGTGAACATGTGTACGCCCACGCACACGGCACGTCAGCGTGCTTCAAGTCTGATGGGACAGATGCTGTGAAAAAAGTAAAAAAAAAACACACACTTTGGTACAGACTCTGTCCCAGTGGTGCCCATGAGCTGTCACTTCTGTTCTCCTGCTGCGATTAATTCTGTGACAGTGTGTGTGAGTAAGTGTAAGTGTGTGTGTGTGTGTGTGTGTGTGTGTGCATCCAAGTTTCCACTGTCTGTTGTCTTTCTCTAACAAAGGAAAGAGAGGGTCCCAGTTAAATTAGCAAGTTTCATTCCATCAATGTTCATCATTATTTCATAGACTCCTGAATATTTTATATATTGTGAGTGTGTGTGGGTGTGTGTAAGCATGTCTCCCTGGTTTTGTGTATGGGCGTGCACATGTGTGTTTATGACCGTGCAAGCCCGAATACTGCGACTGCTGCACTGTGAGTGTGTGTGTGTGTGCTGGGACATTAAGTATTAACTGAGCTAGGGGGCTCGGAGATGAACGTCCGGGTCCTCTACTATCCCAGCATGCTCCGCTGCTCTCCTGTCTCGCCTTTCCAGGATAGGAGCCTGGGGAGCTGTCAAGACGCACTGCACTGCTTTGTGTGTGTGTGTGAGAGTGTGTGTGCGCATTGTCTGAGAATGGGAGGCGACTCATGCAAAACCCAGATGAGTTAATAATGCTGTTTGAGAATCCCTCTTCAAACACACACACTTTCTCAGACAGACAAGTGCGTCCTCACACACACACACACACAAATAGGCACACACGGGATGCTGCCTCGCTCCCTCCCTGCATGACATGTTCTTGTCTGTCCCCTCATATTCCCTCGTCCTTACGTTTTACGGGCTTCAGGAGGAAAAAAAAGGGAAAACGAGGGAAGCATGGAAGAAAAGAGATATTGAGGAGAGAGACGACGGAGGGGAAAGAATGTGTCTGTTTCGACTGACATGAAGCAGGTGTCGCCAGTAAATTTCTCAACTGCCGTCGCTCCTCCTCCCTTTCTCTCTAAATCCTACTTTTCCGCGCTTTTCTACCTCGGCGCCCCCTCTGTTCCTCCTCATTCGTTCTTTCTATCTGGGTCATCCTTTCTTCTGTTCCCCTACCAGTGTGCAGCAGGTACAGAACAAGCAAGGAGGAGAAAAAATACTAAGAAAAGAAAAGAAAAGAAAAGGGAGGGTAAAAAAAAAAAATGAAGCTTCTGACAAAATATCCATGGAAGACAGTCCAGCACCCCCCAAGTCTCCACAGCTTCCATCAGCGACAGTTCCTTTACCAACTCCACATGCGGAGATTATGTATCTGTGTGTGTGCCTTCCAGTTGTCTGCCTGAGGAGCAGAGCAGAGCAGCAGACTCTGGCTGGCGTACTGGTGATGGAAGCGAGATTGTTTTGGCTGTTGGTGCTGTGCTGGCCTTCTGGTTAGTTAAAGAAGAAAAAAACAACAACGAGGAAATAGAAGAGGAAGATGATAAAAGGAGGAGAAGCTGACTTTCATGTCGACATCAGTGGACTGTACGAGAATAAACTGCAGTGGGGCCCGATGCATCGGAGACTAGGGAGAGATTCGCATAAGTGTGCACACCCACAGATGAATTTACACACACTTAGATGTGCAGGAGGAAGCAGAGCGCTGGGCTGGAAACACAGATTTTCAACAGATTGTAAAACTGAAGACCACTCAGGAGATAGTGGGAGGGAGGGGGAGGGGGA
>CAFUXE010000742.1:27780-67884 GCA_903364295.1 Serranus cabrilla
AACGTATAATACATTTTAAATCGCTGCCATGCATGACACATTTTGATCCCTTGGATGTTTTGTGATCTACAGCCCTCTGTGTGTGCCTGCCAAAGTTAACCCACTGGCAACAGAAATCCTTTTTTTGAGGTGTGTGCAGGGGGGAAAAAAGGGTAAAATGTTGAGAGTTTGGATTTAAACTGATAACTCTATGCTTTTACAAAGCCGACAGCTGCTCTCACGAAATCCGACAGAAGGTGACAAAAAGGAAGACAACTCGTAAACAAAAGACAGTATCCTATTAGTATTTCACACATGAAAATAATGAACAATGCATCATTTCTTAATCTCAAAAAGTGGCTATTTGATGTCTTATGAATTAAACTCTCAATAAAGCATCTCATTATCATGATAATGCTGTCAAAAGTGATGAATCAGAGAGCTGTTTATGGTTGGGACTGTGTTGTAAAGAAAGTTGTAAAGGGCATTGTAATGGACCCCTGTGTGCAGTTGTTCACTTGAAGCACTTCAGACAAGGCTCCAAAAGGCCAGAACACCGCGTACGACCTTTTCACCCCAACACACACACACACAACACACACAGAGAGTCTCTGAAACGCCAAAAGGGCTGACCTCTTTACGCTGATTAACATTCCATCAGGAGAGGAGGGGGAGACGAAGAGATACTTTCCCTCACCTTCTTGCCCTCTTGTTTTCCTCCTCTGTTTTAAGCTCCACCTCTGCTTTCTTTTTACTCTCTTTAAATCCACTCCATCTCTCATTCCCCAAACCTTTCTCTCTCTTTGCCTCCTTAAAACCAATTATCCCTCCCTTCTAATTTCCTCCTCCATGGCACTTTTATTAAGCTCTTTCTTTGTCTTTCTACCTACATCTCCATTTTTTCTCCTGCGGTAAAGTTACTGCGCCCCGTGCTTCTCAGTGTTGCCGAGGCATGTCGTGGCAGGTCCGTTACTCGCAGGCTTACGAAAACCTGACTGACTCACCACATTGGATTGAGTGTGTAATTCACACACTGATTAGCACTGATGAATACTTAGAAAACTAATTTATTTCTGTGTGTGCAGCCACTTAGACGCAGACACACATAAACACACACAGACACTTTCTCATTTCTGGCAATCAGAATAATAGAAAAAAACAAAAAGAAACTGACGAGGTGTTTCATTAACTATCCTACACCTCCTCTGCTTTATTAAGACCCGTGACTCATGTATGTCTCCACACCTGCTTTCTTAAAGCCTTTTGTGGTCGTTCATGTGCACTGGTGCGTGCCAGCTTGTGTGTGTCTGTGATGATGTGTTGCCTAATAAAGATCGAATGTTTGGACACAATAACTCTCACGCCAAAGCTTTGATGGATTCTTGGTGGATGCGGTTTCTCTTATTTAATTGTATTCCCAAACTCTAAAAATGCAAAAACAAACAGTTTTGATTACTTGTTCTGGGCGTTTTAGATGTGAACAGGCATTAAATTGTTATAAGATTTGTTTGTTCTGCTGCCATTTCCCTCATAAACATGAGAGAGTATTGGAAATGTCTTCAAATATGATGTAGTCCAACGCAACACAGCTCTCACATTACCAGTCTAATTATCACTTGCATCTCTCAGTGTGAACACAAACTGAAAGCCATTTTGTATCAGACTGTATACGACTGAACAGGTGCTTTTAATAAACTTGTAACTGCACTTAATCAGTATTAGTACTGGGTGCGTTTTTGTCTCGCACCTTATTCATATTCTCCTCTCGACAAGTTCATTCCAAACTCTGATATCTTCCATTTAAACTACAAACAGGCTGAGAGCAGGGCTCAAACAAAGAAGTCAGCTAATCAACTGGCAGAAAATGAGTCGTGCACTAGTAGTTTGATTAGCCGTTTAAAGTCCCTTTTCAAGCAGAAATGCCAAAGATGACGTGTCAGTTTTTTTTATTCTCCTCATGTGTCAGAAAATTTTATTTCTTTGGGTGTGATTTGAAGACGTCACCATGGACCTTTCAGAGAGTATGATTTCATCCATTTCAAATGATTAATGGAGAAAATAGCTGGAAGGTAATCTTTTTTCCAATGTTTGCTAAACGTATCCTTTTGTTGTTAATGTATAGTATCTAGGGATGCTAATATCAGACGGACAACCTACCCTATACCTGATATGCCTAACCAGTCACAAACAAGGAGGCTACCGAATCGGTTCCTGGAGAGTTAGGGTTTGGACATACTGTCAGCATTCAGTTGCAGACTTCTACTGGTTACTGGCCCAAGTCTCCTACACTAGTTTAGCTGCAATGCTATCAGCTGTGTGTCTGCCTGGCATACTCTGCGTAACTACGACGGCCCGTTTATCCTGCCAGTCCTATTTTATAAAGTGGTATGTGGCCATCCGTCCGTACATCAAAACAGCAAAGACCTCAGCCGAAGAGGTTAGAACACAACTTCTTAGTGCCTCAAATATCTAAAAGGTTCATGTGGTTGCACATCTTGAGTTGTATTTACCTTAAAAAAAACTTGATTTAAAAAAATATATTATTCTATTCAAATTCTTATTGTCAGTTAAACAGTAATGACTTACATCCCTTAAACTTTCACTTTCTGAAAGATAAAAAGGCAACTGTCCTTGGTTGCTGAAATAAAAGCAGATATTTCAAATTTTGAACATTTACTGAGCAACAGGAAGGTTAAGATCTGATAAATCTCCTTCCTGTTTGACCACATTGCATGTGTCACGATAGGTTTCATAACATAAACCAGATCTTTTTCTGGCAATAAACATCATAACCTGCTTGAGCAAGAGAGGTTAACCTGGGTAAACGATTTACATACATACATGCCCACACACAAACAAGGTGAGTCACAAAAGAAAATCTCCTCTCCTCCATACACAAAGTGAACAGCCACAAAAACAGACTGAGGCGAGTGCGGCACAGAGCGTGACAGACTCTCAGTTATGACTTATTACTTGAGGGAGAAAAACAAATAAACGACAGAATAATGAAGAGACAAAAGACGGATGAAAAGCAACCTGGCACACCTACGAGCAATGCATCTTTACAAGTTAGGCAGCCGTGTATACAAGACCACACAACCACATGTCCGTATAAACCGCTCACACAAAGAGCAAGCGATGAACAAAAAAAACCTGTGTGTGTGTGTGTTTGTGTGCAGTTGAGTGTGAGCCAGACTCCAGCTGAGAGGGGAAGCAATAGCAATTCCCACTGACCTGAAAACTAGCTTGCAAGCCACCTCAAAATACAGAGGAATGGAAAAAAAGAGGGAGAATGTCAGTGAGCATGAAGGCGATGAAAATACAGAGGGTGAGATTTTAGAAAAACTGGAGAGTGGCCGCGGCGCAGAAAGGATTTGGAAACACACACTCATACACACACACCCAGGTGCGGTGAGGGATTACGGGAAGAAACAGGCCTCGACACCCCTTTGTACTGCCGGCTCAAGTGAAAAGAATGAAGGAAAGACGAGATAGAAAGAAGACGGATAGACAGAAGAAGGAGGACGGGATCATGTACGCGGCTTCTGCCCACACCCAACAGCACAGAAAAACAAAAAAGTGTGTGTAAGTGTTGAGAGTCCCTCTGTATTGGGTGTGTAGATGTGTGGGAGTGTGTCCCTTTTTTGCTTTTGTGACTCCTGAGGTTCCCCGCGGTCAAGAGCGGATCCTCTTTCTCTCTCGTGCCCTCTTTTCATACACTCGTTCACCCTCTTTTTTTATACACTCACTCCTCGTCCCCTCCCTCTCTTTTAGCGCAGCGCTGAATGGCCCCCTCTCTCTGATGAGTGACTGATGAATGAAGTAGCTCTTTGAAGTCAAGAGTCACAGCAAGGCTGGTCAAGCGTGAAGAGATGCCGGACAAAGGACGGCAGGGAGAGAAGGGAGAAAGGAAGGAAGGGAGGAAAGTAGAAAACAGCGCGGGAGGGGGCGGGGGGTATATTCAACAAGGGAAAACGTCAAACAGCGAACATCCATAAAGTCAGCGAGGGACGGAGGCTGAATGTGTGTGGCAGAAAAGAGAGTGTGAGAGAGAGCGTGGTCTGCATTTTTGCATGAGTGCCTCCAAGTATTTGCATTGTAGCTCAACATGCGAAAGGCCGGCATCACGCGAGTCATGACAGAGGGACATCTTTTTGGAACAGGCCTTCTGGACAACAGGGACGGCCTGGAGGTCTTCCTGTTTTCATCTTCCTCAAATGCCTCTCTTCTCATTTTTTATTGCTGTGGACACACATAAGCCAACAGATTGCTTACGGGATGGATTTTTCTTTGAGTGCCACCACATTTAATTACTTTTGGTGGTTTTCTTGTTTTATTTGTGGCCTTACAGTCATCGTTTTGGTTTTCTGCCGCCATCTGTAGATGATTATCCTCTTAGTCTTATGACCCTGGTATTTTTCTTTGTTTATATGTGTTTACTATCTTATCTAAATATTGTTTTGTCCCAATCCCACTCGCTCACTGGCCCTGAAGTAAGGAGCAGAGATTTTTTCTTGGATAGGATGTCAGCATACATTAAGATTTGTTTTTAATGGACTTCCCCACTTAAAGAAAGCTTAATTCAAACAGTAAACTACTATTAAGCTCCTTGGTAGTAGGGCTACAATGTTCGTTTTTTTTGGAAACTTTTGAGCCACCATCAACAATTTCTTGGCTATCTGGGAACGATACCAGCCTCCGACTGTTTGCTGCACAGAATATGGAATTTAGATGGCAGCAGCCATACAGAAGGCTGTTTGATAGTCATTGTTTTGGTTTGATTTGTCCAGTAATTAGAAAGGGAGATACTCTGCCAAGTCGAATTTTGACAACAAGCAAAAACCCAAATCTAAATGATTCAAATATCTCAGACTGTTAAGAGCCAATGTGGTCGCTCATGCTTACCGATTTATCCACCATAGACACATGTTTTCAAATAGAAAGGATATCACAGGCTGAGCTGATGTGTCAATGCCTTCAAGACGGAGCTGTCGCCAACAAAAAACATGCATGTGTAGATTCCTGGTACATTTCTTTGTCTTTTGAATGCCAAATTTCTAATTTTTACCTCACTTTCATTACAACACAAGATAAAATGAGTCCTGCCTCCTGTCTCTAAGAACTAAACAGTGCAGTATTTGGCCTTTAATAGGCATTCAAACTAATGGATTTATTGTTCAAACTGGACTTACTGGATCATATTTTATGTCTCAAAGGTACTTGAAACAATACAAACGCAGCAAAAAAATGCCAATGTCTCTCTTGCCTCTCATTAGCCTGAAACTAATAGGCAATCCATGTTGTAGTTTTGAGTAGCTGATTGAGGCAGAAAACAGTTCTACAGTTTCCTCAACTGAACACTATAAATAATGTTCCCACACAAAGAAACTGCACTGTCAATTATGTCTCAAGGGAAACACATTTTCCAGGATGAATGCATTTCTAATGAAAGTCTTTTACTAAACCTAACCAAGTAGTTTTGTTGCCAAAGCCTAACCAAGCTGCAGCCATTTCACAATAACCCCAGAGTAAAACTGTCTGTAGAAGGGGAGTGTATTATTTCCTCGGTTACAGATCATTGAAAATGTAGGTTCATAATATGGAAATGGATTTTGGAAAACGGTCCAAGTGCACTTAAGCCCTGATAGAGAAGTGCATCCATTATTTGAAGAACAGCCTCATCGCCAATTATGTTACCTTGTCGACCGCATACTAAAAAAATAAACAGGAAAATAAGACTTTCAGATAAAGCTGACAGATTATCTAAAAATATCTGGCTTGGTATGACATTTATGAGTGGTTGATGAATGTGTATTAGCCTTGCTTTTCCATGTGTATCTAATATATACACAGAGAGGCTTTTTAAATTTAAGACACTGGACAGACTCATGAAAATAGTCTTGCCTCAGTGGGACTGAGTTTTCCCTTCCTATTAAACTCCAAACAGAAAATCCATGTGCTTGTTAGGAAAACCCAAGGCAAAATCTAAAATATTGATATATTTTGTGTCTTTTTCATGTACTAGTCTTTTGAATGTCGCAACAGCGTACTTTGCATGCATATGCGCTCCTCAGAGTGATCTAATAGATTTCCCTGCATTCATTTTACAGCCTATCTGAAAGTACATAAACATGGGAGCATGTCGAGGTGTAGTTTTTTCCTCAAAGACACTTTGAAAGACAACACAAGGCGGTTTGCAGACATATTACATATTCGAAGGATCAATCTGGTGATTTCACTGTTACAAGACTTCTTCCTAAATGTCTTTTATCAGGCTATCAGGGAGTTGAGGGGCTGAACCGGTTTCAAAGACCCACTTTCTAGTATTCCCTTTGTAATTTGGCAGTCACCCCAAGACCACCAGATTTTTCTGTGTGCGCTCACAGGGAAAAAAGCAATCGCACGCACAAAAAAAGAGGGCTTCTCCATCGTACAGTTCTCTAGGGTAAGAGAGAGAACACTACACTCCTCCCGTGTTTATCTCAATCTCACATCAGATCAGATCACTGGCAGATAAAAGCACTTCCTGACACATCACTTCCTCTCTCTGGAGGAAGCTGACACGCGCTGGGAACCCAAAACGACAGGGTGGTGGCGGGGAGGATGAAGAGGAAGTGAAACTTTTTTTGACAGAGCGAAAGGGAGAAGTGTGGGGGAAGAGGAGGGAAACGAATGGGGTATAAAGGGGAAGGCAGAGGTGGAGTAAAAAAAAAGAAATAATGAAAGTATAGCGGGAGAAAAAGGCGAAAAATACAACTCGTGGCCCAGATCCACAGTGCCGTGTGGGGTGAAGAGGAGGAGGAGAGGAGGCAGAGCGGCGAGAGACAACGAGGTGAAGAGACACTAAGAATAGTATAACTGGATTAGCTTTAACACTGACCTTTATTCAGCAGGGTGGCACTCCCTCGCTCCTTCAATTGCTCTTTACTGCCGTTACAGGAGAAGCCTGCCCTACTTTTTACTGTTAAGTTTGACTCAACAAAGGACTGTGCTGAGATTTCCAGATGAGGTGACACACTTATTTAACCCTTATTTGACCAAACCTGCCTCTCAAACCACTGATTGTGTAAATGCCCGGGGGTGATGTTGGCAGCACAATTAACCGTTTTCATATCATAATCACAGCCTTATAATTACATGATTAGAAATGTCTTAACAAGCTGCAATAAAAGTTTAGTGAAAGTACAGTTGGCAACAATTTTGCCCGCTATAAAGACAACTGTCTGTGGCAAGTTTGGCCAGCTGAAGTTAATTACCATTAATTCCATGAATTGGCTCAACTGCAAAATAAAAACGCATGGCAGATGTCTGCTTAATATGTTCTCTGCACGCTCAAATCTACCATTCATGCTTAGCTAAAGATGGTTTCCCCCAAGAAAGAAAGAAGCACCATTCTGAATCACAGAGGGCCAAAGTAAAGCTGGGGCTTCAGGGTTCTGGGCCAGGAGTGAGAAAAACCTTTTTCAGAATTGCATTGACATTTGTAACAATGCCTAAAAGTGAAACAACCAGCCTTGGAATGGAGCCTTTCTCAGCAGTAGGCCCTCCCGTTCAGTCCATACGTCAAGATAAGAATGGCAACAAGTTATGTACCCGTGCTGCCGCACTCCTGATTGTTCAAGGGAGCTGTAGTTTCTCAGTAATAATAAGCAGGGGTTGAAATCATAATGGTTTCAACTTCTAACCAGACCTCAGTAATGGGTGCCAATTTGTCTTTAAATATGGAAAGTAAACCCCAGGAACATTTTCATTTCATTCATTTCTGAGGACTGATGAAAGAAATGCTGAATGAGAGATCACAATGAGGTACAGCAGCCAGTAGGATGGAGGCGTCATGACTCCTGGCTCTCTATTCATGTTTGAAACGAACAGAGTCACAGATGGACAGCTTCCTTTGCTGTTCGATGTTGCCTTTATTAATAAAGAGAATGCCGCAAAGTAGGGTTGGGTGACTAGAAGAATACATCAGCTCTTTGTTATTGGTTGGTATATTGCTGGTTTAACATCTTGCTAAATCCTAATACAATGTCATGATCACTTTACAAAAGTATGACGTCATATCAGACTTATCAAGTGTGGTTTAACTGGTAAATATGAATATAGGAATTTACAAAGAGCCCTGGTAGGGCTTCAAAAACATCCAACTGCATTTGACCAAAAAATGTTAACTTGAGGTCCACTTGCTAGCTTTTTCTGCAGCTTTCAAGCTCATTTGAACCTGTTGGGGTTCATAAGTGACAATTAGATGCAGCTTAAACCTCCAGAGAATGCCAACAAGTGGACCTTGAGAAAAGTTGATCAAACTCCTATTTCCAACGTCAAAAATAAACTCTTGTGCACAAGACGCATATTTTGTGTTACAATATGTTTCATTATGCTTGATACAAACACATTCTATTTCCTACTGTGTTGCTCCCCAATAAGGCCTTGAATAAAGAACAAATAGAAACAATCCCAAAACCAACACTGGTCAGAAATTTAAATAGCTTATTTTCCTCCTATCAATCAGCCCCAGGTATGAAAAGAGACGGACCAGAACAGCAATGTAAGCAACAGTGACACATTTCATCTGCACACAGAGAGTCCCACACATCAAATCACCATACAGACTTGCGAACACAGACCACACATTCACACGGCAAACACCCGGACACATGCAACCCCTGCTTGAATGCACAAATGAAGGCGGAGGACACACACACTCGCACACACAGCAACTCTGGTGATCTACAGCTCTGCCCCGGAGCAAAGCAGACAAACCAAGTGTAGCAGAACGAAGAATCTCTGTTTTTTCCTTCGCTCTGTCTTTCCATGAATGGCATCAGCACTTTAGCTCTTCTGGTGGGACGTTCACATGCACAGACGCACACACATGCACAAGGACAAAAGACGCTGGAGTGCTGGGATGACATGATGGGCAGAAAAATGCAGAGGAGTGATGGGAAAAAGACAGGGTGAGGCGTGGAAGGACGCAGACACAACGCTATCATTCATGCTCTTTTTGGGATTTGGTAAAAGTTAGCCCACTGTGTGTGTGTGTTCCCAAACAGAAGACAGTCCCAATCAGTTAAAACTCCTCCCCCTAATTCAAAGAGGCAGTATGGGATTTGCATTTTTCCCACAATTCAATTAACACGCCTGTCAGCCTCTCCTCGCCGTTCACATGCCTCTGTTGGCCATCTCTCGCTCACACACATACAAACATGCTCCCACGGACGCACATCAGCTTCATGAATAGATGCATTTATTCATAAACACACATGCAGAAAATTGACGCATTTACTTGTTTGTTTACAAATAAATGAGAGTCGCTCAGTGTGAGAGATGAGGAGAAGCTCCCGGGTCACATCCTGTCTGGACTTGTCACATTCAGGGACATGAAAAGACAGTGCTGTTAATGGATGCAGAGAGCAGTCCCTGTGGATGTCTTTCTCTTTCTCTCCCTCTGTCCTTCTCCATCTCAGAGGAAGGGAAAAAGACATGGAGTGTCATCAAAGAATAGCACACCATAGGGTGGGGGGGTGCTGAAGGGAAGATAGACACTCAGGGTCGATATGTAGCAAGAGACATAGAGACAAGGCCAAACCGGATTTAGAAACAGGAACTAGGATCAGCCGTAGACGCACTGACTTTGCCGCGGGGCTGGCTAATGACTTCAGCTCGCCTCTTGTCTGATTAATAGCCTGTAATCCCATTCTCATGGATAGCATACCATAGCATTCCTCTGCACCACTCATTAACCACTATAGAAATGCCCACTAATCACTCAGTCGCTTTTAGCTAGCAGGGCTAATGCTAGGCTAGGCTAATCAATAGGGAGTAATCCTGTTGGCGGAGCTGCTGTAGCGTAGCGCCCCTCATTACCAGCCATAGAAATGTCTGCTAATCATTCGCCGCACGGTTATTTGTCCACAGGGCCGCAGAATCACTTTGGTAGCGGCGAGGAGGGGGGGGGGGTTGACATTTGACAGTCGGCGGCAGAGGGTGGAAGAGACAGAGTGACACACAGAGTCACAGAGGCTGTGTAATGATTAAGAAACACATCAGTCTTGCTTTTCTTTCCCGCTCTCTCACTCCCCCCCCAATCTGTCCTCTGTGTCGAGCACGCAGCCAGATCGGATCCGGAAAGGCTCTGCTCAATGTCGGCGTCATTCAAGTTTTATCAATCAATGAAAAACCCTCTAGGATCCATAATGGCTAATCAATAATGAAGGCTTGCAGGCAGAGCAAAGATAACCCTTCAAAGACCGCCAGCAGAGACAGTCGTCAGCGATCAAGCGCCTCCCTCTCCTTGTCCTGTCTTTACTATGCACTGAGGTGAAGCAGCTGGGGCAAATCAATGGTGGCAACAGCCTTAACTCAACTTGACTGTACTGGTTTGCACTCTGGGCAGTTCAATGTTGATTCTGTGTTCCTCCTACACAAGACAGGAATCTATACGGTACTCTGATAATCAGCAGTTTCACCTACAGTTTGGCCTTAATCAGGCCTTTTCATCCCTTATCAACTACAGCTAAACAGTTGGCTGCTGCAAAATGGCTGCAGACGGTCGGTATGGCAGGGAGTCAAACCAAAAGCCCTGTGTGTGTGTGTTTGTGTGTGTGTGTGTGTGTGTGGCCAGGGGCCCAACAGAGGTAGCCACATATCCTCTTGAGCTAAAGTCTCTCAACTCTGAATTGTGATGCTGGTTATACGTTACGCTGACCTGAGGCTGAACCGGAGTTGAACTCTTGTATCGGAGGGGAAGCAGCGGTGTAGCTGAGAGAGGCCTGTCAACACTCGCCTCGAGCTACTCAAGAGGAAAACACATAGGGGCTATATCACACTCTTTTATGTGTGAGGTTGCGTGTGAGTCGACCATCCTTTCACGGTATCGTGAAGGCCGTATCACAAAACTTGAAGAGCCACTTGCTGGAGTGTGTTGTCCGCTCTTGGTGGGCTGATCTAGTGGTGAATTTAAGACTAGCATTGCAGCTGGAATATGATTTGAGTGAGAGACTTACAACTGTGGTGCTTTTCTTGAAATACTGTAGAATACAAAACATCTGTAGTTTCCAACAACAGGTTTAAAATCTAAAGGGTTGTTGGATGATGAAATAGACTTATTTTAGGTTTTTGCTTGTTCTTGTGAATTTCAGCATAGTCTTTAATAAACCACTGCTGGCCACTATGACAAGGAAGAATTACAATGTGGTTCAACTGGTGACAACTTGAACATGAGCTATGACTAGGGGTGGGTTATTACCTCAATACCTTTAAGGTACTGACCAAAATAACCCTGGGCCAAGCAATAAACAAAGGCCTTTTTTAAAGTTTGCCAACTGTCATTTTGTGTGCGTGCCAAATGGTCGGAAATTCTTGCTTTAATGTTTGAAATGTCAAAAACTAATGCTTTTAACCAATTACCAGAGCCAAAATGACATCTCTGAATTGCTTATTTTCCCTGACCATCAGACTCACCAGCCAAAAAGAAAAAAAATGACTTACATTATAATGATATTAAAGAATCTGTCAGCCTATATTTAGTATTTTTACATTAGATAAGACAAAAATGAATTGCCTACTTAAAAGTTAATTAATCTACTAATGTTTCAAGCACTAAATGTGAACACTAATTTATGCAAAAGATGTTGAGGCATTAAAGAAACACAAAATGTTCTTTAATACCTCTGTCTGTAAGCCCATTCCTCACACACTTAACATAAATCAGGTACAGTGAGGTATTAGGTCACCATTGGTAAAGCCATTAGAGCCCGCTTTCCACTGAGACAAGCAGGCTTGTCACTTAAGTGAAGGTGTTTTGAGCTGAGTAAACAGTCAGGGAATAACTGGCCTGAGGGATGTGGGAATGTTTGTTGGGAATGCTGGAACGTGGTGCATTCGCAGTCGCAGGATGATCGGACGTAACCGGCTTTGGAGCGCCTGGCCGCCAGCGCTTAAACCCGGCTAATCTGATTGGATTAACACCAACCTGCCTGGCTCCACATGAGCGCGCGCATGCACTCGTACTGACACGGACACCAACACACACACACACAAATTTGCACTATATGCCAATCAGCCCGGCCTGCCTCTGCAACTTCCTGGAGTTCATCTGGATTCTGGGTTGTGCTGGCTGGCTGGCCGGCTGATGGCACCATGCTGAGCTACCACATGCACCCGCATCCGCTCTCACGCCACGCACACACACACTTACACGCAGAGCCATCTTAGAGTGCAGTGATTTGTGCTGTGAATCTGAAACAGACCTATTGAAAGAAGAGTAATGCCCAGTGCTTGACAACCGTGCTAATTGACTAGCCCCCTCCCCAGCAATGAAACTAAACGTTTTCACCCCACCGTCTTTTATCTTTTCAATCATTCCCTGACAGCTCTGCTCTTGTCCCACACTCATCCCGTCCTCTTCCTCATATCACTCTTCATCACCTCCATCTCCTCCTCTCCCACTCTCTCCTTGCCCCTGCTGTCCTTCCCCCTCCCCTTTCCCTCATACTCATACATGTAATCATTCATTAGAACCAAGGCAGTTGTCCATTAGGCAAAGCAGCCATTTTGGAAATTGCAGCAAATCTTCCATGAAAAGACATTTCCTCTAATGCGGTAGTCACGCTCGGAGGGAGAGGGAGAGGAAGATGGCAAAGGGAGAGAAAGAAAAGACGAGTGGGCAGAGATGGAGAGAGGAGAAAAGAGGAGAGAGAGAGAGGCAAAAAGTGAAGGAGAGAGATAGAGAGTGAGCCCCCCGGCCATAAAGCCACCAAGCGGAAAGCAAGCCTGCTGTTTGATTAGAGAGTGACACCATCATGGAGGGAAGGAGGGAGGAAAGGATGGAAGGAGAGGGAGGGAAAGTGTTTTAGAGGCAAGCAGAGGGGATGAAGAGGAGGCGGGGAGAGAGAGAGATGGAGAGAAAAAACAGGGAGTGATTTGAGAGGGCCGAGATAGAAGCTGTAAAATTAGCCCCATCACTTCGCTTACTAAGACGCTCTGACACACTGGGATTAAAAACAGATACACACACACACACACACAGTCATAAGATGTGTGTACAAACACACAAGCACAGGACAGATGGTATCCCCCATCTGAAAGTGCGACTATAATTTGAGTAAAGTGGTAGATACCTCCTTAACCAATTAGGAGCCCCATATCTCGTAGCATTAGAGGTTGTGTTTGTTTGTCTCACACACTCATTAGTGCGTGTGCGACTACGTATGTGTGCGTATATCAGTGTGTCCCCTGGGATCACTGAAGAACATTAAAACTGATATAAGAGGTGGGAAATGACAAATCCACTCTGAGTGGCGCTCAGCCGAGTATGTGAGTTCTTTTCTCCCACAATGCCACTGTTCATCTCGATCTCATCTCATCACCGATCAAAGACAGACCTGTCTCTCCTATTACCAGCCATTCATCTCGCTGCTGCTCGCTGCTGCTTAATGCGCCTCCCTCCAAAGCTGACACATTTGTCACCAGACCAAACTGAGCCTAATCCATCGCAGCATTTTTTTTTTTCGCCCGCAATTTATGATATACTGAATTTGAAAAAACGCTGTATTCAATCCAATTTCCTCAATGTCTCAAAAACGGTTTTATGCTCTCTTGAAGTAGCAACATTTTGAAGAAGCTGCACAGCACACTGTGATACAGTGGGATCAATAAATAATACAGCCATGACAACAGGGCCTGGAAACTGTTACACTATCAATACAAAACAGTTCAATAGTGGCTTTTGGCTTTCAGAGGGGTTCTTTAAAGAAAATCAAATAAATGTCAGACTGGCAGTCTCGCTGTCATTTAAATGGCAAATGGTGAGCTTACACTGTCAGTACACTCTGCTTTACAATATCAAAATAATTAGATTAATTTGCAGAATTTTAAAATCGATTAATTAAAGTCATTTATTTTAGCAGGTTCTCAAATGTGAATATGATTTCTTGGTGTTCCATGATAATAAACTGAATATATTTGAATATATTAATGTCTTTTGGAGTGTTAGTCAGATGAAACAAACCATTTAAATATGTCAACACAGACTCTGCAATCTTATGAAGTGCACTTTTTTTTTATGATTTTATAGTATTTTTCTGGCACCAATATTGAAAAGAATTGTTTGTTGCAGGGCTAAACATGAGCACATATTTGTTTTCATCCTTAACTGGAAGCACAACCCAACAGGACAGCAAGTGTCAATTACAACTTGCCTAATAACTTTCAATCCTTGAATCTATTTGTCTGTTTTTGACTTCTTCCATTTTTTCCTCCTGGATGTTTTCTGACATCCAGGGAGGCGTATTTATGTGCTTGAATCCAGCTGATGGAAATGGTCCTAATTCACATTTTATTTTTGCAGCGTTTGAAATGTTTGTGTAAAATCCACTTGACAGCTGGATGAGAACACAGCTGCAGAGAGGTGCTGGATCTCGCTACAGTCGAAGTGCTGCGGCTGCGTGGTCATAGATTTCTTGATAGGCTGCTTTGTCTCCTTTCTGTTTCTTAGTTAATAACGCAGCTCCAAACCACTTCCTCCACCAAGTGTGCAGGTATGAGGTGTGTCAAACACGTAAAAACCACTGGCAGGAGCTGCAGACTGTTTATCTCCGCCACACTGACAGTACGCACAGCTGATTTTAAAGCTTCTGCGTACGACACTGCGCCAAGAAATCCCTCACCAGCATTCTGTAAACACAGATGATCTTTTTCACACTTTCTCTGGCCTTTTCACCACACTGCTACTGCCCTCGAGACAAATGTCCCTAAACAAGCATTACCACAGTGACACGAGAGGGCCAAACAAAGGGGGATACGAAGACTTAAACACACACAGACAGAAGCATATAGAGAGAAGCAGGCAATGAGACAGAAAAAGGAACAAAAAACAGGAAGGGAAACGGAGAGAATGTGATTCCAGTTTCTCTTCAAAGCTCCTCATTGCAGCGATTCACTTCACTTTCCTGTGGAAGTGGAGGTGCGTGTAATATGGAGCAGCATTGTTTTTCTTCAGGGTGCTATTAAGCATGTAGTCCCTTGTTTCTCCTGTCAGGAGTGATAGGGTAGTCGATTATACCAGAGGCAAGAGATCCTCTCCCATGCATGCATACCCAGATCTCTCTCATCTACGCTGCCTCCCTGCCTCTTTCTGTTCCCCTGGCCTCTTCAGGTGAACACAAACACACGCGTAAACACACACCCATGCAAGTTCAGGCTTTGAAACAGTGCTCACAAAGTGATGAAAGGCCGTTTATCCTGCTTCCACTGTGATATCTCGGCTCGCCATGCAGAATGGCCGGACACGTTATCACCTCTGACCAGGGGAAACCACGGGAGTCAGGACTGACGCCAGCAGCAAATACCAGCGCTAGTGTGTGTGTATGTGTGTGTGTCCCAGCAGTAATAATCACCCGGATTAGAGCGGAGCCAAACCCCCGCAGGGTCCCCCTCTCCCCCCCTGCCGACCCAGCCCAGCCCTGCCCAGCCTGCAGCTCTGATCCCCAGTTTGAGCAGCCATGGGAAGCGGAGCAGCCGGCCTGACATCTCCACCGCGCCTGACTGCCAGACAGATAGGCAGAGAGGCGAAAACACTTCTTTCTTTCAATTCCCACGTCTTTCTAACCCCCTTTGTCCTATTGATCACCCATAGCCAAAATAAAATATTGAGCAAGCTCAGGCAATACAAAGACACATAACCCATTCAACAAGCATACCCTTTAACCACAAGGGTGCAGTGAAATGGAAGTTGATACAGCCGTCAATATGTCTGGGTGAGGGATGCAATATGTTGGCAACAACAATAGGGAGGTGCGGAGAAGAAATGGGTTATAATTTAATAATAATGCACGTTGTGTCTGAATATTTGCAGTCAATGCAAGGGATTATTACTGAGTGGAAATGTTGCCTGGATATATTACACTCCCTACGCCTGAAATAAATTCAGCCAAACCTCAGTATGTGATTCAGTGGGAGGGCACTGTGATATAGGCACCTATCAACAATTGTCAGAAGCACTGTTGAGCTCCTGTGGCATCTGTGACAGCGCAATGTTGAAATGTCGATCTCCATTTGTCTCTCAGCATCTATTATCAATCCAGGCTCAGGAAGATGCACACCATCCCTAACATTCCTCAGTCATTTTAAACTCTACTGTAACACTGTCCCACCCACTGAGAAGAAAGACCTTTGTTTAAGATTACACAGCAACCAATTACATCCATTAACATCCTGAGGGGACTTTGATACATTTGTGATATTAATTTATGCCGTTACAACACCATTATATTACGCTTCGTTATACTTTATCATATCCGGTATCACTTCTGCATTTCTGTAGAATAAACTCGGCCAAAAATAGCTGCGTAGTCAAGTAAAGTTTTGATATTATGTGTGAAGAAATGCTTTCAATTTTATCACTACATTTGGCCTGTTATAATTGGCTCTCCAGAGGAATAAGCCTGCATTAAAGGCTGTTTTGTAAACCAGACAGAGCTGTGTGAGAAGCACAACTGTCAAGAGGAGTAATAAAAACGCTAATAATTTAATTATTTTTGATTAGTTTGATTCTAATTATAGTTTAGTTTGATTATGATGTGATTAGTGTGATCTAAATCTCACAGAAGCCACAGCTTTGAGAGTTTACAGTGACCTCATTGTACTTTCAGGTGTAATTCCTCTACTGTGGGATCACTGCAATGCTCGTCTAAAATAAATTAGTAATTTAGTTGAAAAGTTTGAGTGATATAATCCTAAATATGTTCGAGAGTTAGTATAGATTCAAACATTTTGACTACATGTTATTTCCAAAACGTCACATTGAAAAAATCTTTACAATCTACAGTCAAGAAAGCAAAAATCTCAGTCTTACCTTTGATTTTTCTGTTTGTTCTCCTTCTTGTTGAGGACCCCCGGCACACAGTTGGTGAGCTCGGTCCAGTCGGCGTGCAAGCCGCAGCTCCAGCCGGTGGAGAACCGAGAGAACAGCCAGGTCTCCTTGCGGTTCGGCCGGTAGCAGGTACACTTCTTCTGGCCCGGTCTGCAGTCGCAGGGGACCTCCAGACGGACATTCTGGACCAGGTGCCTGCCGAAGGTAGTCCCCCCGGTCTTCTGGATGTGCAAAAACACAATCACGTCCTCCCCTTTGATTTGAAAATCAATCGTCCTCTCCAGGTCCCTGACGGGGAAGTAGTATTTCTTAACGTAGTGGGGGTCCGGAGTGGGGAAGATGTCCCCCTCGTCTTCCTCCGTGAAATAACCGTGCGGGGAGCCGAAATTGATCACCCCGGGAGCCACGTACTGATAGAGAATCAGCATAAAACACACGGATCCGACGACGATCAACAAGAATTTGCTGCTCCTCTCGACCATGTTCCTTCCAAGTGCGGTTCCTACAGTACGCTACCATTTCCCAGTCAAGCCGACAACAGAGAGCAGGGCGCTCGGCTTCTGCATTCTCGCTCCCCTCCGCCAAGAAGGACTCGTTTTTGGGGGGCTCAAGAGTGGCTCATTCCGCTTCGAGGCGACCGGCGAAGTTGGCTCATCGTTCACCGAGACCGTTCAACACCGTGAAAGACGCATTGTAACTCGCTGAAAGCCCCCCCGTAGCCGACCCTCCCCCGTTTACTTTACTTTGGTTTCCCGTCTACACAACAGGCTCACTGCATCACCATGGAGCTATGTACCCAGGATGCAGCGCGAATGCTACCTTTTCAACGTCTCTTGCTCGCTCTCTCTCTCCCCGAAAGCCAAGTGAAAAGGAGAATCGCTTTAATTTATTGGTTCACACGTAACGACCGCGTCATCTGCTGACAGCCAATCGCTGGTGGCCTTACATGGACGCAAACAGTTGAATTCACAAGTAAAAAAAACTTTATAGTGTTTTGCCTAAAACAGAACAAAGTAAAAACTTTCGACTTTGAAAGACAAAATGTAACATCAATTTGTATCACTATTATTACCATATCCATATATAATTAAGCGAGAGCAGAAATTCATTCAACAACAGCCAAAAAGCTTAAAGACGAAACATGCTAAAGAAGTCCACAGGGGACCAATTAAAACCATTAGATCTGTAAAATGTATTTATTTAGTTTTCATGCTCTGCAAATTGATTTACAATAATTTGACTAAAGTGGTGCCCAAAACGGCTTGGGTGCTGCACCTAACCCTTGTGTGGAAATACTTGAATGTATACAGTCTTTAGACACAGCCATACTTTATTAATCCATCAGGGGAAACTCTTGTGTTACAGCAGCATAAGACACATGAATATAACAAGTAGACACATTGAATTAACATGCAAAATGAAATTGAATAAAAATACAACAAATAAGAAAAGTTATAGGTATAGTATATACCATATACACAATAAGAATAATAGTAAAATCACTGCAAAAAAAGAAAAAATCAGTGCAAACTTCTGCAGTAGTGCAAATACCATTAAAATATTATATCTGTGTGGTTGACTGTCTTTTTTGATAATAAGCCATACGTTTGATTTTGGCACTCTAGTCTTTTAATAGATATATTTCCATATTATAACTGAAAATACTGGGTCAGTATTTTCTGATTCTTCTCCACTAATTCTATTAGAATAAAGGCCTTAACCAGGGTTTAGACATTGGGGGAGGCCAAAGCAGAGCCATGCCCTACATTAGAAATAAATAAAATAAGTGCAATTTCCAGAGTTCTAGGATATATGGACATATGCACTAGTGGCTGTCCCTGCAATTTGTTTTTTATTGTCAGTTGCTTATTTTTTTTTAAATATAGTTTACTGACTTAAACACCCCCACCAGCATGAATTATTCAGCCCTGCTAATTGGACAGCTTTCACTGGGATAATATTACATAACCAAAGCATGTTTATGTAAATACTGTGATTAGAATGACTGCTAACACACTTGAACAAATCTTTGTTATCCCTTTCTCAAAACCTGCGCTATGGACTTTTAAATTAGTGTCTGTGAATTTACACTGAAAAGTCTTATGTTAAAAAAGCCTGCCCCCAATTCATGCCACTATTTTTAAACACTTTTATTTACATATTGTAGGTTCATCGAATAATATTTACTTTCTATTGAGCCAGCCAAAGGGATTAGATTATAGATTATACATGAAGTATAATGCAGTGTCAATGCTTATCTCCATTTCTATTAAATAATTATAAATAAAAATGTACATTCACAGATACAAAAAGGAGATTATATAGAACATTTTACATTTTGAAATCGTAACAGTATCAGAAATAAGCATATTAAAAGAGAAAGGGGGAAAAATCTAAATAAAATAAATAATTTCATTTCATTAAAATAGAAAAAGTTGAAAGAATATATATTCTATATGTATACACTAGTTGCACATACTGAATAAAACAGGTCCTAATTATACGCTTTGAATGCAACTTCCTCATCTGTTGTGCAAGAAATCAAAACAGCAAAATAAGGAATAAAAAGCTCCAAACTGAGTCGTATACAAGAAAGCTGAAATGCCCAACAACCATGAGATCAACCCATTGCTGATGGTTCACGCTGCTTCTCTCGTTGCTGCCGCTGGTGGTCAGCACTGAGTCCTGCTGCCTCGTCTTCAATCGAGCCGAGTAACTTGTCAGGCGTATTTATGTGATTCCCAGGGGCGATTACTGTCGAACATGTTTTGACTAATCACATCTACGAGTGGAAGAGAGAGACATGTTTCAACTGCTGGATGTTGTTCAGATAACACTGGCTTCACCAAAGCTGACAGTGTGCTTTTTTTCCTCCCCTTTTCCACCAGTGCCCCTGAGGTTTAGCTGCAATTTCTCAAGCATTTGTTATTGCAGATGTTTATTGTGGTAATAGGGCAGAGCGAAGTGACTGGCTGGCTGGCTGGCTGCGTGTAATCTTGGTAAGCTACCAGGCCTGATTCCCACATGTTTCTTAAATGAAGCTCAATCAGTAAGATCAGCCCAATCAGCAGGCCCGGGGGTGTGAAAGCAGCAGTTGGTTGTGGCTGATGGCAAATGAGGTTGGTTAGAGATGAGGGTATATTTTCACTTGGAGTGGTTTGGCTTGATGATGTGATGTGTGTTTAGTCAGGCTGTAATTGCCCGTGCGCTTATTCACAGTTTCAGCTTCCATGATTTCCCAGTTGGATGTGGAGCTCAACCTCTTCCTGGAAACTGTCATAATTTGGATTAATTTATCTCAGGTAGTTTTTAGGAGGGCCAGGTGTTCAGGGTTTCCTGATAAACCAATACTTCAGACACACTTTAAAAACTGTTTCAGCATTAAAAATGGTTCTCATGCCCCTTTTTGTCCTTTTAAAGCTAAAGTGATATCGCCCTGCTTTATAAATGGCTTTAATAATGGTTATACATTAAATTATACTTATGCAATACAAGGCAGGGTTTATCCTTTCTATTTGGTGTTAATGCAGTTCTAATCTGTCTAATAATCCACCAGATCTGCAGTTCAACATGTTAATTAATAGAGTGTTATTAATTAGATTTTGCTCCAGACTTTTAGTTAGAGTTATGGGTTGGGTCGGACATAAATTAAAGGAATTTTTCACAACCTGGCAACCCAAAAGTTGTTCTTATTAATAACTTTTCGCTGTTAAACATTAGTACATTTTTTATAAGTGGCGAATAAAGCCATCAAATACAACCTTTTTAAAGGGTGACTTTTATAAAAACATTTTATAAATGTATTTATTAAGCTACAAAGCCAGACATTTGCTGGAGCCTGCTTCCTGTTAAAAGAGGAATGCATCAACATGGGCGGATGTTTTCATTCCCGGTCACATACCCTTTTTGTTGACTGAAGATCAACAAGTTCTCTATTTTATTAAATTTGTGGTTTGGACTGTGTGTGGACATTCCTCTTCTCAATGATGGTGTTTTCCAGGAGCCTTTCTCATACATGAGTTATGTGTATGCTTCCAAAATGTAAGAATTGATCTCTATGAGCAGATACGTTCATATGAATACAGAATCTGTATGCAACAGGACAAGATTGTGGTACTGGCAGTGTTTTGGTTTCTTTTTGTAGTCTGTTCATCGTCCAAGTAATATTGTCCAATTGTGTCTGAACAGGCTTCAGTGAATGCAAGAAAACAGCCTGTGTGGAGAGCCAAAGAGGCGGACAGCAGTGGCCGAAATTGAATCTCGGAACCCATTGATGATGATGTAGCTTTTTGAAAGATTTGTTTGCCTGCACTCATATGGAGATATCTATAAAAAGAGTTTGAACTGTCATCTGGGCCTAAAACACCAAATTACAGGTATGTTAATTGTTCTACAATGACCCCTAAAGTAGCTAAATTGTCAGATGGGTTCCAAGATTGTTTGCACTGTGGTGCATATCAGTGTAAACAGCATATATTTGTGTTCAGGTCTGTTGTCAGACCATTCTCTACCGAGCTTAAACAAACTACTTTTTAAACTTTTCTGAGACAAAGTTAAGACTGAATCTCTACCGATGTAGGTACAACCTGTGTGAACTGGTAATAAGCACAACTGAAATTCAATATTAACTGATAAGAATACTTTAGGATGGTTCTTGAAGAGAATCCACCTGATTAAACTGCAGTTTCAGATTACAGATAATTACTTTAATCACATGAACAGACAGGAAATGGATGAGGATAGAGAGTATAAAGAACAACAAAGTCCACTTTGGGAGGGTGGGAGGGCTGATAGATTATGAAACTAACTTTCACCCATGGGACTCCAATTCGTATGTGCATCATGCTTTATGTCACCAACGTGCCTTCTGGTGCATTTATTTAGCTTTTTTAAACTAACTTTTATTATGCCTTACTACAGTATGTACATATTTATCTAAGCCAAGCGAAGAAGTTGGTCAGTGACGTGTTTAAAACAGGGACTGTTATGTTTCATTTGGGTTTGGAGGACTTGTTGGCCCAGGTAGTGTGGGCTTTAATTGGGGCCCAGCAGCCAGCTTTTACACCAGGGCCCCATAGGAGACTAATCCAGCTGTGCTTAGAGTGCAGATACAGACAGGAAATATGGAGGGAGAGGGCAGGGATTTACTGCATTATTTGCTTTATAAAATGTCTGGAAATAGTGACTAATGTCTGTCACATAACTTCCCAGAGCACAGAGTGATTTCTTTAGATTATTAGTTTCTTTCAACCCAGAGTCTCAAACCTAAAGATGTGTTGTTAATGATCATATTCGATGGAGAAAAGCATTACATATTACTTTTGAGAAGCGGGAATGAAGAATTTTGCAGCTATCATCAAATTAATGAATCAACTTTGTTCGACCTCTCTTTTCTTTAACATCTGGTCACATCCAAACTCTCCTCCTCCACGTCTCCTCTGAACTCACCACAGTCTTGTGGCCACCACATGTTTATCACCACGACTTCACCAAACCCTGAATTTACAATCATGCCACGTGAGTTCAGCACATCTGTCGAATAACAAAAACTCCCGCGTGGCTCAGTCTCGGCTTTGGACTGTTTTGCACCTTGATGGCAAGAAGACATTATTTTTTGTCCCTTTTTCCCATCCTGAGATTATCCCAGCACGACTGGAGCTGAGCCGGTGAGGGTAACCAGCGTGTGTGAGCCGGTCTCTGTCTTGAATAATTCAGCCCTGCTTATTTACATGTTCTTTACTTACACTGAAGCAGCATCCGCCTGTCACACTGCTGTTAAACACACTCATGATTATGACTTCTGCCTCGCCCCTGGCATTACCCAGTTGTATTAAATACTGGGAGATATTTTTTGCAAAGTGTATGTGTGTGAGCGCATCTCGCTGTGTTTGTAAGACAGAGAGAAAGCTACTGAGAATATTAATACTGTGTGTTTGTGAGCGTTAACGTGCATGTGTTTATGATGTGTGTGTGTGTGTGTGTTTTGCTCTCACCATGCGCAGTGTCATTATAAGCGGCGTTACTTAAAGAAGATGGATGTCACAGAGTGTGTTGCCCTCTGGCTCGGGTATAGAGATATGACAGTCTGTTTATCATCAGAACCAGTTTATTGTTGCTTTTGCATAATGATCCTGTTTAGATGGATATTTCACACTGTTTCCAGAGGCTTTGAGCTGTGTATTATGTCCTGCCTCAGTGTCTCACACACACACATTGTGTTCTTTCTTTTATGCGTATAATGTAGTTCAGACACATTTTTTTATCAATGAGGTTTGTCTTGTGATAAGACTTACATATGCTTAGTAAGAGAAACAAGCGCATGGACACACACACATTCAAATATTTACATATGTATGAGGCCCATGAAATGCCCCCAATTAAAATATTTGGTGTATTAATAAATAAACAGGTGGTCAGTGGATTATAGCTTGTTCTCATGTTGACACAAGCGAAACAGAGTTCATTCATGGTGCGTACATTTTGATTTTTTTTAGGAATCTGCTCTCCTAATGTCCGCCCTGCACACACACACACACATACACACACATCATGCTCAGACATGCCCCGTCTGTTTGTGCTTTATTTTTCATTCAGCCAGCGGCCAGGACTGAATTCCACTGAGGGAAAAACACAAAAACAAAAGGCAACAGGGTATTAGAACTAACACTCACACACACACAAAAAACACATTTTCCTCAACTCTGTAGTATGCTTAGATTTTTTTTGTGAATGCAGCAGCACACTTGTTTGTTCTTAAAAAATAAACAGGCAAAAAAAATTAAGTCAAAAGAATTACCAATCTGTTTTCATCATGAAGCCCTGAAATGAATTATTCCCTGAACCTTTACGGAGTGTTTCAGACACAAATATTTTCTTTGGATGTGCCTAAGGGGGGAAGTGCACACTGTAGAAAGAAAACAAAACTGGGCGCCATCTATTTCCTACATTCCAGAGACTGTTAGTGTTTGAGTGTGTGTGTTTGAAGAAGAGCATAGGCTGAGGAAGTTTCAGAGTTTACACACGATGTTAGATTTGAGTTCGTGGACATTCGTACAGATGTTAGTGTGTGCATGCAGGTGTGTTTGCATGTTTGTGCTCTACATGTCAGTGTGTTGTCTATGTGTCCACATGAGTTTACATTTATGTAAATGAATGTAAAATAGACCAGGGGTCTGGAGTGGCCCAGCTAAGGGTCTGACTCGCTCCCTGGATGACTTTACAAATGAGGAAATTGCAGAGTCATTAATTCCAATTTTTAAATAAAATGCCGCTTCTCCTAAATGTTCACTTGGGCTTTCACTGTAATAAGAATAGCAGGTCCTATGGACAGGCTTTTACAAATCCCACTGGATCATCTACTAGTAGTGAGTAGACTGACTGAATGTGGAAACACTAAGAAATGTAATTGAATCCAACCGTTCATCATGTTTTATAAATCATACAGATCAATTAAAAAAGTTCAGAATGTGCTTGCACTGTGGATTAGTTGTTATGTATAAGTTATTATGTATTGGTTTTACCTAAAAAAGTAAACTTTAGGAGTCTGCATCCAGAGACCTTTAACAGTCAACCAAGAAAATTATCTTTTTCTGACCTTAACTAAAGTCTTGACTTCCCTAATTAAACTTACTTTTTAATACTTAACCCACACCATGACCTTTCTCTAAGCTTTTTTCAAAGGCTGTGACAGAACTAAACAAAACAGTGAATATTTTAGGAAAAATAAATTCAATCTTTTTTTTTGCAGATACATTCTGTACACTGTAGCTTTACGCAGCAAAAGCACTTTGGTTAGAATCAGGAGAAGATTGTTGTTTTGTTTGAATGTAATAAAATCTTCACATATCTGACTGTTTCAGTATTTAACCCACACGGTGATCTTTCTCTAAGGACTTTATTTAACCATAAAAGAAATGGCAGGCAGTTATTGTAGAAGAATACATGAAATATGATCTCTTTTGCAGATATATTGAATATGCTGATGAAAAATGATTTGTTTTTATGTCTAAGCAATGAATCACTGCTAAGCCTTATGACCCTGTCAGCAAATAAGATATATTGCAATATACTCTGAATGCCTTTGGCTGCCAAAAACAAGAAAGGAAGCAGACCCTGAACTTTGGCGTTTTCATACAGGCCTCAATAAGATTATTAGTAACGCAGGTAGATGGAGAACTCTCCTACCTCACTGAAAACAGCAAACTTCAAACAAAGTGATTTTCTGAAGCTCTGTCCCTCAACATCCCTCTGACTCTGATTAGGGGGAACGTGTCCGGCAATGTTTGAAAATTTAGAAAGCGAGCATGTCCCCTTCATGCCCTCTTCATGCCCTCTTCATGCAGCGTTTTTTTTTCAGCTTTCTCCTTCACTCTTTATGCAACTTTTATCACTTCTGGTGTGTACAATTAAACACAGCAGTATGCATGCCTGAGTCACAGATCACATGATCAAAACACATGACGTCATGACATCACTAATGAAGCCTCAAAGGGCTTTACAGAAAGTACAGGGAGCATCACCTTTGACCCTCACAGCAGACAAGGAAACCTCAGGCAGAGCAGCAGAGGAACAACCCCCCCTCCCCCGGACGGACAGACATGCAATAAATGTTGCTGTACAGAACAGATCAACATAATATAATATATAAATAGAGGTTTTCCTCATTTTACCCTTTGTGTTATATTTGTAACCTGTGTTGCAACTTGTTGTAGCAAATAAAAAACACACAATTTTTTCTGATTTTATGTTTTTTTGTGTTCAAATGTTGATCCGGTAAGTCGAAAGAAAAATAATAACCAGCTCATGTAGGTGAAGTTTTGCTGAAAAAACGATACCGACATGGCATGATGAACCTTTTTTAAACAGGTAGAATGAAAAGTATTCAAAGACGGTCAAAATGATCCAAGACTCCAAAGGGCCACAGAGTCTGACTCCATTAGTCTCTATCAAAGCAATCTCCCCACATGTGAGTGTCTCCATTCAGGACAGGTACAGACTCTTTAGCCTTGATGCACGATTTCACGACACTAGTTCATTTCAAGCATCCTTCAGGCTTAAAATTCCTCGTGTCATCTGTCCAACGCTGCTTAAACATTCCTGAGTGCGTGTGAGCGCACTTTTATGAGTGCTTGTGCATGCGTCTGCTGTACATTTTTTTCTGCAGGGTTGTTATTTTCTAGTGACAAGTTGATCCTTGGACATTTTGTCCGAGGGCATATGTTTTCAATGGGTGTGCCAGGTTTAACACATAATTCTCTCGCACAGACATGAGGGATTAAAGTCCGTAGGCGTGTGCGTCTGCAGGGAATTGGATTAGCTCATGTTTCAAGGCAGTTGTTAATGATTAGGCCTGTATTTAAAATGCTGCGCATAACCACTGTCTACTGGTGCTGAGTGTGTATTGATCTGTGGAGATTACTTAAGCTTAATAGCGGATGGCTCACAAACAAGACTGAATTCAAATACTCCATGAGAAGTATATATCAGGTGAAACATGATCACCAATGTCCAAAACAAGCTGGGTTTTTTTTATTATTATTACTATTATTTAACTGGACTTAAATACAATTTTTAGGTACTTTTTTCATGTCATGCTACTTTACTCCACTACATTTCCCTGACAACTGAATATTATAATGTTCCTCACATGTTAGAGTTTCTTTTTAGAAGGCTTTAGGATGTAATTAAATATTTACATATGGAAGGTAAATTACAGATAAACTTTAAACTTAAGCAAAGTAGCTTAAATAACTTTTTGGAAACCAGGAAGATCGCATGTATTTGCCCCATAGGGCATATATGAGAAAAAAGTTTGAAATAGCAAAAACTACAAATCTAAAACTGTGGCTCTAGATTCAAAGCCTGATATAATAGAATGCAGGTTTTTTTTGCTGAAAAGGGGATAAAAACAAGAAAAGGGCTCTAATAGGTTTCAATGGGAGTTTTTTTCCTTCAGGGTCTGATTGTCTGTATTCTGAAAACACAATTTCTTCCATGAAAAAAAAAACCTTGCCAAAATGTATTCCACATGCATTACCATTGCCAAAACTTTGAGTGAGTTGAGTAAAAGATGATTTGAGTGCTTCTTCCACCAGCAGCAGACAGGCTGAACCTGATGGGAATGCAGATGAACACAGCTCAGACATCGCAAGTCCCAACTTTAGTGAAGGAAATGCCTTGTGATCGGTGAAGAATAATATTGCAATCAATATCAATTTTCTCTGTCAACATTTGCCTTGGGAAATTTAGCTGGTACAATGGCCGAGGACTCAAATAACCAAAGCTCTTTGTTTGAGTGGAGTGCAATCTGATCTAGCTGCTGCTCCAGTTCTTGGAAGACAACGGATGGCTAATGGAGGCAGCGTAACCTCACACTGTCTCACTCTCTTTCCTCCTTACTCCCCCTTTCTCTTCCACCACTTTCTTTTTCTCATCCTTCCTTCCTTTCATTGTTAGCCACATAAGGTTCTCACAGAGAGAATTCTACACTTTCCTCTATTTCACCGCGTATCTCCTTTGAAATAAATAGACAATAATTACTGGGTTATTGGTGGTTTTCACCTCAGCGTCCCAGGTTTCATCCTCTCGTCTGTTTCATCTGAGCCTCAACCACCCTCTGCCCTCCAAGTCAACTTCCGCCTCATGTCAGTAACACATTATTGGCATGACTGATTGGCAAATGCAATATTGTTCCAAAGATAGCAGCAGAGTCTGGCTTCAGGATATCTCTCTGTCACGAGCAGACTGTAACCAAAGCTCTGTTTCAATCATGCAATGGATCTGCCAAGGTTTCCTCTCTGGACATGATAACAAATGTCCGTCTCTCAGTGTGGTTCCACTGGGGTCAGGGTCAGCTGTGATCACTGCCAAGATACAGTACCTTCATTTGGGTTGTTTACAAAGTCTTCATGGCATTTTGAATTCAAAGGATTGGAGAAACATTAGTATTACCTTAATCCATGTAGGCACTGGTGGACTCAGGGGAGTTAGGCGAGGGCCACCGCTTGGTGCCTGCATGTTCACGTGATGGGTCCCCCTCAGAGTGCCTGTCAAGAAGAGCAAATGTGCCCTTTAGGGTGGTCTTAAATTAAGAAAACTTGATGAAATATCTCTCAGGCTGCTTTTCCAGTTGAGAACACGTGTTGAAGTGCCCTTTAGGGTGGTCTTAATGAGAAGACACAATGACATGCCGTATAGACCAGTTTGAAGTAGACGTCATGGTTACGTCACTGGCAGCTGTGTGCAGACCGGTGGCAGAAACTCAGAGGAAAACAATTGTGATCTATCAAAACAACGACGTCGAACTGTGGCGGTGGATGTCAAAACTGAAATAGTAAAAACAAAACAAAACTGCCGTTTTACCTTGTCAAAGACGCCTTTTGAAGCTGGACCAAGACTTTTATGGTCGCATGCCATTAAACGAACGGACTGGACCACTGAATCATTCGAATTCTCCGATATATGTATATACTATTAATTACATATGTGATTGTCTAAAGCTATTGTTGACTTCAAATACCTGCTCTAATGTCTCCAAACCTCACTGCTTTGAGTTGTATCTGTATGAAATGAGCGTATGAGTGTAATTATGAGAAGTTCGGTCAAGTTTGTCCATTTATTGGCTCGCAACCATAAATGTGTCCGCCCAGCTTAAAAGGGAGTCTTTGACAAAGTATCAATAAGAATGAAGGACAGTTTTTGTTCTGACATCCAACCTCACAGTCAGGCGTGTTACCCCTGAGACTCTTCTATTGACCCGTTTCCTGATTCTTTTCATAGTTTTGTCTTAATAGTTGTTTCTCTCAGAGTTTCTGCCGACTTAAAGTAACATTTACAAACATAGTGGCAGTAAATCTTGATGATCGGTCACTCTAACTTTCTCCACAATCTGCGATGTTTTGCTTCATTTCCTGCAACCAGAGTACGACTGGATCGTTCACGAACAACGAAAACTAACTGTAACAAGGATTTAACTGCACCAGATTTGCGTTCCCACTGACTCATATAACTCTTCAAAAAAATGGAACTACTGATTATAATTATAATGACTAAATGTCCTCTGCAATTTTTTTCCCTTTTGATTTTCATGAAATAAATGAAAATCCACGACTAAGCACACATTTATGAGAAAATTGTCGCTGTTAAAATAATGATTTGTAATAAATGCAGTAAAACTCGTCATGTGGCTCACACAGGAAATGCAGCAACAGATGGATTTAGAAATAGAATAAAAAAAAAAACATACATTCCCCTTTTAAAATTGTATTAGTTGTTTCCTGTATTTGGTCAGATGGAGGCAGAAGATAAAACCCATGATGGAATATTGAAATATGGAAGTCAGAGCGCTGGGCTCCTCCCCCTCTCCTCCCCCTCCTCCCCCGCCGCCTCTTCTGCCTCCTAAGTATAAGCAGATTAAAGTTAATGATCTAAAGTGAATTAGATATTTAATCATCTTATCATCTTAGCGTAGTCAGGTCATAACTCTGCGCTGATCTGAAATCCCGTCTGTTTGACAGCACACAGCAGAAGCACAATAAGCCAAATACGGAGGTCAGTGTGGAGCCTCCAGTAGGTTCCACTAAATCAATTTGGAGATTGAGAAATTAAATTCCCCCCCACGATTTTTTCCCAACCTCTACTTTGGTATGATGCAAAACCTGTGTGATTGAGGACAAACATTAATGGAATAGAAGTGACCCGAAAAGATAAAAAATAACCTGAGGGACGCCTCTACTGATTCATCTAATTTCCTTCCTCTTTTTTAAACTGCTCTCTTCATCCTCCTCTTTGCTACTCTCTCTGTCACCCTCCATCTGAACTCTCACTGATTGAGGTGCGAGCACTTTGATTTTGCACACTTGGTTGCCCCTCACACACACACACACACACACACACTCTTTACCTCTCAATTTCCCCTTGTTGAGTTTCTCCCTCTCCTCGCCGGGGTTAAGGTGCCCTCTTTAGTTGTCTCTCGATCCTAATTTCATTGCATCGCCTCTTTCCTCTGTCGATATACCTGAATTAATTTCCATCTGCTCAGCGTCTACACACTTAACATCCTCTCAGCCTGTAAAATTTTTAACTCTGCATTGTGGTTGCACTCACACACATCTGTGTGTGAGATTCTCTGCTCGGAATCTCAGCATGTATTCTTAGTTTCAGGAAGAAAAACTCAGTGCAGGAGTTCTTGAAAGCTCTGTGCGGAAAACCGGAAGGCTGTCATGTTTCCAATACTCAGCTGTGACTCATATTACCAATTTGCCATGACCGTCTGTGTCGGGTTGCTCAAGGTTCACAGCCACACAGATCTGTTGATGGAGTTCTGGAATGACAGAGGGGAAAGAAAGACAGAGTGAAACAGGGATTTAAGTTGGAGGAAAAAGAAGAAGAAGTGATATAACTGCAAAGAGATAATGACTGCCAGTGGAGAAACACATTGGGTCATGCAAGTTTTCAAAGAGAAACGCTCTGTTTCAGCAGCATCTGAGGCCTCCCGCGCTGCCTTATGACTATGGAAGATCACCGAGAACACAAACATCAAAAGAGCTGCAGCTCGTCTGCCAGACGCCCAAACAGCATGTGTGTCTGAGTGTGTGTGTGTGTGCACCTAAAGCCGAGTGTGCACCTCTCACAGTTAGGCAGTTTGTCAACCCAATTTTAAGCACACATATGAAAAAACCCCAACCACACTCACACCCTGCACAGAGAGGCGTATTTGCACACATCGGTGTACAGTGGAGGCAGCATCCCGCCGGTACGCCGAGTGAATTTGTCTAAATGTCACATTACTGAGGCATCCACATGCGCCTTTCCTCAACAGCCAGTCAGATAAAAGCCAAGGGGGGAAATAAAGATGAGAAAAAGTTGTTTTGGAGAAAGGGAGCGCAGAAACTGGAGGTAAGTATTCATACTGAAAATTTAAGGAAATTCTGGTGTGTGTTTGTTTGTGTCTCTGCAGTATTTGTCTTCAGTGTGCCTCCTTGGGTTTTTCTTCTCCCACCTTATTTCCCACTCCGCAGGAGATAAGTATGTTTCAGAGGAAATTAATGATTTTCACTGTGTCCGTGAATTTGTGTTTGTTTCGAATAGGGTGGCAAGGGAAGGTGCCCCAATCTTGTGCTAATTTAGTGTATTTTTTTGCCTAAAAACATTATTAGAAAATAATATGTCCTGGTGCATAAAACAGCATGTTTATACACTTTTTCATTATGAAAGCAATAAGGAAATAATCAGAAGTGTGGTTCCCCTGTAGATAAAGTAAATGAACCTCTTTATTGCTGTGGGGTAGACTTCATTTAGACTAGATTAGGCTTCTGTTTACTCTGGTACAGGATGAAATACATGGTCAAAGGCCAGGGGCCTAATTCATGTAACAGTTGTTTGTTTCCACACACATCTTGTGTGGGATTCATACATATTTTCTTAATTTAGAAATGAGAACAGAATGTGTTTGTAGTCTTTTTTTTTTGTAAACACCACACAAATATGCAACACTTTATCTCTCACTGGAGCTAATTTCATCATTTTCTCTCACATTTCCAAGATATGTTGATGTATATTTGACCAGAAAAGAAATAACAGTTCAAATCAAGCTTAACTGAAGGTGATTTTTTGGTACGTGGTCCCTTTTTTATCCACCTCACAACCCCACAGCAAACCACAGAAGCAATTTAGATCGCAACACTCTCGACCCAATCCACTCATCCATTTCAGTTGTTTGGGAACGGCCTGTCCCCATACCGTGGGCAGAATGCTACACCTGGCAGCCAGCAGATGTTTTTTGGTGGCTGGTTTTAAATCAACCCCCCGTCCTTTATCTCCCTCACACACGTGCAGTTTTAGTTGCAATAACTGCACCAGTGACTTCCCGGGCCCATCAGTCCACTGCTCCCACTCTGAATTATAACGCTGTCCTCATGGGAGGTTTTATGTTTTACTGACCAGTTGAAAGGTACAATATGCAACATTTTCACATTCAAATCCCTAAAAACAACTCGGCCTATGCTATATATTTTGTTGAACTGTGTCCTTACATTATCCTTAATGTTTCCAAAAATGTTAAAATGCATAGAAATCAGACAGAAATCGTAAAATGTCAAAGAATTAAGCTTTTTTTTCTGCCTCACAGCATCATTTTTCATTAATTAGTAAAGCCCTAATTTATTGACATGACATTACAATACTGATCCAGCTTACTAGTGGCCCAACAGTGCTGGGATACCCCACAATGAATATTATATTTAATTCTATTACATAAAATACACATAATATTAGCAACAGTAGCCATATTAGGGTGTCAAGCAATGTCAGCAAAGTCTGACTTTTATTAGTTCTTTGATTGAGAGACTCATAGCGGTAGAAATTTAACAAAGACTGTATTCATGAGTAAAGCCAGCAAAGCATAATCAGCTTCACCAGGCTTCATGGTTAAAAGGGGTCATCGCTTCCCCACGTTGAGGTTCATCCTTCCATTACGTTCAGTCAGAGACTTAATTAGCATTGATGGATGTCCCTTTGTCAATGTGAAGCATGGTAGCAATCAAATATCAGTTAAACAGTGATCGAGCAGACAAAGAACAAGCAGGTCCGGTCAGTTATTGAGCCGGACATATAAAATGTATACTTTTTGAAGCGGTATTGGCACATTGTAAGTGTTTGAAGTATATCCGTTATGTGTGATGAGGCTGCTGCTTTAAGAGATTTATCCAGACTGATGGTGCAGTGAGAGGATGAGAGGACAGGCTCTGCAGTGGGAGACCTTTTTTTTTTTCATCACTGTGCACATGTGTTTGAGTTTTATAAAGCCTACTGTTCAGCTGTAAAAAATCGACTCATTTAGTGGTTCAACTCGTCGGTTTCTAACAGTAAATTCAACACAAGTTTGGTTTGGTCTCAGCTGGCATTTAGATGGAATTATTTTTGATGCAACAATGCACAGCTACAAGTACTTGCTTTCCCCTTTCATCTCACAGAGTTGTTGCTTCAGCAGAACTGTCTGTGGTACACACTCACAATTTCTAGTTTAAGTTCTAACAATTATAATAATAACCCTTGCTTGTACAGCTCCTTTCCTGTAACAAATGCAGCTCAAAGTGCTTTAAAATAAGAAAACAAAGAACATTAAAATGCTGCACATGAGAAATAGACATGGACTGAATATGAAAACAGGGATATAATTCAATAATTGATGCAAAATAATATGGAAAAAACACTCTATAATAATAGTTACATTAAATGCATAGGGTGCTTTACATTAAAAATTGACATAGAATGAGCATAGAGAAAGGGTTAGAATGCCATAATTCATGGAAAATAGGCTGAAGAACAGAACCCGCTTGATACTAATAAAATGACACAGAGCACATAAAAGGGAAATGCATGGTGCATGCGTGGCCTAAGTATCAGGCTTCTCCAGGAGGAATTCCCACAGAGTGACCAGGTTTTGCTTTATTCATCAACCTGTCAAATAAAAGTATAAAAGGATAATAAACCAAGTAATTAACTTGGTTGCTGCGATCTCTTTGTCGTAACCTGATTTCTTACATGTCAAGAAAATAAATTACCTGACTTCCTTTACTGCATAATCCACAGTTACATTTCTGCTGAGAAAATGAAATGTTATGGTAATGTATATGCTTGATCGGGTTTCCAACAGGGGTCTTATATGTGCATATGTGTGAGGAAAATAGAGAAATATAACTGTTGCAGCAGTGCAGAGGGATGAAAGGGAAGATCAGCCGTATCCACAGTGATTAAATCCAAAGTTTAACTAAAACTGAATCGGTAAAAAAATTCTACAGTAAGCGGAACAGAAGCTCATTTGTCAAATTCACACACATCAAACAGAAAGTGGAAGTGTTCTCTGCAGAGGCTGCCAGTCCAACCACGCCAACACGTCCTGCATAGGTACTTTTTCTTACCTTCAAATACAACGAACAATTATTGCCTCAACCCTGGGAAGGGAACAACACTTCCTAAGTAGAAAATGAACTTATTTGACAGAAAAAGACCTATACCATTTGGTGTCCATGTAATTACTTTGCATATGATGGCTTAACTGCCAGTAGCTCCATGTGAAGGTAACGATGACACAGATTGATCATGAAAAAGGCAACAGCTGAAACATGTCCGCCTGTAAATAATGAACAGAACTTGGCATTGGTTTTTAAAGAGCCTCAGTGTGTTGTTTTTAGCAGCGCTGGCAACATGCTTTTATGGAATGGCAATGCTGGTCGGCTAGTCAGTCCATTACTTTGATCCACACTGAAATGCTTCAACAATTATTACATGAAAAACATGTTGTTTTGTACAGACAGGCATGGTTTTCAGTGGATCAGTCCTCTGACTTTACCTCTTTTTTTCACCATCAGGTCATTTATATTTGTCCAATGCTTTGGTTTATGACTAAAAACCTGCAAAACTAATAACATTATTGCTAGCCCTAGCTATACTTTAGCTAATTAGCAAGTGATAGCATGGCAAAACGCTAAACTAGGATGGTGACTATGCTTGCTATACATCAGCATGTTAGCATTATCAATGTGAACATGTTAGCATGCTGACCCACAGAGCTGCCAGCACGGCTGTAGTGTTGCTATGCTGCTTTCCACACAACTCCAAACTCAAAAATGTCTAACCTCCGACTAGAAAAAGTATACAATGGAACGCCACACAAAGTCAGGATTACTACTGACATCAGACAATGATGGCAGTACCCATGAAAGCGCACATTATAAACCAACCTGATCTAACAAAAAATAAACCAAAATGACTTCTTAACCTCGAATTTCATGCTGGTAGCACGTGGGAAAATGATGTGCCACCAGCACGGAAGTCGTGATCATTTCACATAATTTTGTAAAACAGCAGCGTTAAAAAAAGAACACAGATATTATTCATTATACATATAAGTACGATTTGTGGTTGTAAAAAAGCTGCAGTTTGGTGAAATTAGGCTACACAACCACTGACCTGGTAAGGCGTTATAGAAGACAGTCTCAAAAGCATTAGTTACATAAAAAAAACTTGATTCATAAACTGTGAGCCATGGAAGTAAAAAAAACGAGGGCTACGTAAAAAGTTGTTTACTTTTGTTTTCACACAGGAGATGAACCCCGTTCTACTGGGTGAAAGTCCGCCGTTGCTCGTCTGATCTTGAATGCACTTGGACTGACCGAAGCTGTACCCAGAATGCCATTCAGCGGTGTAACAGTTTCACTCTCAACACACTACACAGTGTCTACAAAACGCACTATGAATAACACTGTCCCGTAGATCCTAAAGGCTAACACCTGACACTGCACTTTCTTGGGTCGAGTTGTGTAGAAATTCCAAGGGCAGACAGACAGCAACTCTTTCCATTTTAGTTAAATTAATAGCCAATGTACCAAAATAAGTTTGACAAAGTGTTGGAGTTAACGCTGTCAGTTTCAGGGCAGAACTGCATTTCCATGCGTAGATTGCTACAACAATTTGCATGACGAATGGAGAAAAAAACGACCAGCATGAGAGTCACGACCTCGATCAATGATTGCTCTGAGAGCAGCTGTGACAACTGCATTACTTTGACTTTATGTTTCAACTATCAATAATCGTGTGAATCAGTTATAGTGTATTATTCGTCGCAGTTTTATTTCCCCTGAAAGTGATGCATGCTACAAGTCTATGATTACAGCGAAATAATGACGACCACTGAACATGGAAGATAAAACACCGTTCAACTCCAGAGCTCGGATACCAGCTAAACAACTTTAGTGTTTGACTTTGATGGCCGTGTTTATGTGCTGATCTCCAGTTCACCGTGTCTGTGACTTGTTTTGATAAGTGGTCAATTTATGACCTCAGAGTCTCTATGAATAAATGTTCTTCCTTTTTCCTTTCTTCCCATCACCTTCTTGCTCCCTCACTCCTTCACTCTTTCCCTCTCCCTCTCTCTGCCTGTGCTGTATGGATGAGTAGTTACATCATTAGTATGCCATTAGCTCTGATCATTGATTCCTCCTGCAGATCTCCCCCCTCCTCGCCTGTTCGCTGACACGGAATTCTGAGGAGATCCGTGAACTTTATCACCTTCAGCGTTCCGGTTTCCTCCTCAGAATTCCCACTGGATCAGCACTTTCCTCCCCTCCAGACCTTTTCTAATTATCCTGTTCCTGCCTTTCAATAAATAATTACAATAAAGGTCATCAATCAAAAGCGAAACATTGATAACTGAAGAGAAAGTCCAATATCCCCTTGGCACAGCGGTCCTGCTGTCATAAATACGATGACGGACTGTGTGCGTTGGTGTGTGTGCATCCTGGTAAGTGTGTGTTTGTGGCGGCAAATAATTTTCACATAAATCATGTGCTATGAGATAGATGAGAAGGAGCAGGGAATGTGGTGCACACATGCGGTGCTGTGATTAAGCTTTGTCTATGTGTGTGTGTGTGTGTGTGTGTGAGCCTAAGCATGCTTGTGTGTCTTTTTTTTTAGATGATAAAGGTGACAAAAGTAAACAAAAAATGATCAAACACTACAGTTTGACCGGGAATTAAGCTCAGGCTGAGCCCACACACATTGCACACTAAGCAGCCGCGCTGCATTTTGATTAGCACACACAAACACACACACACACACACACACACCTGGATATGCTAATGTAAATCTGCAGCGAGAGCCATGGGGTAGTCTCTTTGGTGCCAGTGATTGGTTGCTATCTGTCTTGCCTGGAGGAACGGCGAGGCAGCCAGTCCTCCCGCCAGGCTCAGCCCGGAGAGGAGCTCTGATAACGAGGTAAAAATGTGAGCCATCCGCGGCGTCAGCCTGAAGGAACCGCCGCCTCGGGCCTCCTCTGAACTGAAGCTGCAGCCTAAATGAGTTTCTGTGCCTGGCAGCTCAGTAGAACTCAACACTGTTACACGGTGTCGGCCTGCACACACACACATTTACATTTACACATTTACAAAACACACAAATGTGCACAGCTCTCACCCGTGCACACACCTGGTCAGCCACTTACGGAGGCAAATTAGAAAATCAGAGAGGGACATTGTCTGTTAAAAGAGTAAACAGCCAGTTGTGTTTGAACGTGGGAGCCCAAATGCATTCATTATCCTGTTGCTTATGGAGGCATTGTGCTCTGCATGTCAACACTCCGCCTCCCCCGTACACTCATCATAATGCAAAGCCAATCACACACGCACAGGCGCACACACACATGCACTCTCAGCTTCAATGACTCCAAAATGAGGAAATGACTTCCATTGGACTTTAAAATATTCTTATCCCTTTCTTTTGCCTCCCCTCACATCACTTCCCTCTCTCTCTATCCGTCTCCTTCGTTCCCGTCTAATTGGTGCAAATACACGCCGGCGGTGCCACAAACAGCACTAAATTAGTTTTCATCAAAACACAATTCCACCTGAATTCGACCTGCAAATGTGCTGAACACACAAAGATAAAGTGGGTAGGCTTTTAGAGGTGGCGGAGCAAAGAGAGATGATGGTAAGGAAGACACAGATTTGCTGAAGAGAGATTTTTTTTTCGGGGGGTTAGTGTTTGGTAGAAAAACAGGTTTCTATTAGGGAAAGGTGCTGAGGAGAGCCAGGCATATCTGTCTAGAGGAGAGCAAGAGGGTTTCTCAGGCGTCGTTGAAGAGACAGAGCGTGAAACAGTTTGCTAGGCATGTCTAAAGATAGAGAGAAGAGCTGAGAGGGACGGGGAGAGAAGGTTGTCAGTGGGTGGTTAACCAGCCGATAACGCTGCATTCTAAACAGGTAAAAAATGCGTCACAGAGCAGATCCTCGTCCAAGCTGATGATGACTTCTCATCATCAGCCACTGATGTATTTATTCTTCATTGTCAGGCACGACGTCTCCCCTGATGACATTCATAATGATGACTTAATACTGTGCTGTTTTTTATTTGTGTCCATCTGAAATTCCTTTTATTTTTGTATTATGCAGCATTGGCTTGGATTGAAGGGGCCTATGGAGCATAGACACAGGGCTCCAAAGTGTCAGTAGCAAAAATGGCAACTAAAGAATCACATATTGACCACGAAGACATGCAAAATGACCACAAAATGACACAAAATGACTACAGAAAGACACAATGAATTCATAAAGATGCCAAAAAAAATAATGATAATGAGACGAAAAAAACAGTATGATTAGAGAGAAACATAAAAAAGACAAAAAATGACAATGAAAGACGAGAAAAAAGACACAGAATGACTAAGGAGGGACATAATCACGAAACTAAATACACAAATGACAACGAGGCAAAAAGCAACAGACAAATAAGACACAAAATGACAACAAAAAGACACAGAACTGGCAAAAATGACCAAGAAGACACAAAATGACAATAAAAGACACAATTGACAACAAAGGGACGAAGACCAAAATAAGGCCCAAAATAACTATCAAGAGACCGATAAAAAGAGGACACAAAAATGGCAGAAATTATTACAAAGAGACCAAAAACACACAGAATGACAAGGGAGGGACAGAATCACACACACAAATAGAAATAAATACACAAATGACAACAAGATGAAGAAGACAAATGACAGGAATTAGACAAAAAGAGACACAAAACAGCAACAAAACAGCAACAAAAAGAACCACAAACTCAAATGGATGCAGCTGAATATATTTGAAAACGTTTTTTCTCACTTCCTGCCCTGATTTCCTGCTAAGTGACAATATTTCCAGGCGTCTGCTTTCACTGAATAAGTGAGGGTTAATTACCTCTATTTTAAGGTTCCCTGTGGGGTCTGCGTTGTAAACAGTCGTGGGTTTGTTTACATCAAACGCTCTCACCAGAACACATCATGTCTAATTCTTTAGGTTAAACAGACAAACAACAAGAAAAAACAACAAAACATAAGCTGCTCCTTTCTTTACTGTTTTGATTCCTGCATTGCTTAGATCATCTTGTGTACCTCTTCTTCATCTCTGTTATTGACACATTACTCTCTTTTATGGCCCCACCATTACCTCCACCATCAGTGGTTTTCATGCTCTGCAGTTGGCGTGCGTGTGCATCCTCAGGCAGAACACGAGATGGCAACAACATGGGAACATGTTCATTAAGCGGCGTTGCTGCAGCGGTCCCAGGGGAGCTCTAAACATTAAGTTATGATATCGATGTGACATGTTAGACAACATTTTTATATCTCTTTCAATTAGGACTGAGATATTTGGCAATTAAATAAATATACACTGTCACCAGAAAATGGACTGTCAGCAATTCATCATTTCTTTAATTAATCACGAAGAAAACAACAAGCCTCTCAAGAACGAATCATTTAGACAGATTTGTTCTTAAGTGGCACGTACGAGTGATTAAAGAGGCGCTCAGAAAACATCTTTCTTGACTTAAAAATGATAAATCTGAATGAATGAAAGTATAAAGTATATGACAACAAGATGACAAGTCATCTACTACTACTACTACTACTAGACTATGAGATGTGGCGAGAATTTCACATACAGTTGTAATACAGCTGGACCAAGTCATTATAAGTCACCACACATCCACTATGACACCTTTAAATCACAAAAATCTCCATTCTGGAAAATATTCTGCAGAGAGAAGCACTTTCTCATTTGATTTTCCACCGAGGCTCCAGGTGTGTTTATATCACAGCACCGATACTTGCGGGACTTATTAGGAGCACTTTGCTCCAATCTGTGCCGACTTCCCCTTTACTCTCCCGGCTCTGCACACAGAGGCGGTGGAGGCAGAGGGAAGAGAGGGTGGTAATGCTGCTAACTGCCATCAGACAATATTAATGACTTGTGCGTGGTGTGTGTGTATGTGTGTGTGTTTATGTGTGCGTGGCAGTCTCATTAAAAAAGGTCTAGGCGCACTTAGTGTTTACAGACGATTATACTCAGACATCAACACTGATTGGAATAGAGAGATAATTGCTCCAAACAAGATGGAGGGAAGTCTCTCTCTCTCTCTCTGTCTCTCTCTCACACAAACACGCACACAATTTCCGTCATATGATATTCTTGAGACTCGGTCATGTTCATTCCTGTCTCTCAAACACCTCTGCAATCCTCCTCTCGGCCCCCCTTTCCTGTCTTCCTCCCACCCTCTTAATCCCATGGAAATGACTAACACCTGTCACAATCTATCCAAGCTGTATAAGATAATTAATCACACGTTGCAGCAAATGTCACTACATCTTCATGTGTGCGTGAAGATGTAGTGAAAAAGACACACAAGCATGCTTAGGCTCTCACACACACACACACACA
>CAFUXE010000742.1:74621-118719 GCA_903364295.1 Serranus cabrilla
GAGAGAGAGAGAGAGAGAGAGAGAGTTGTTTACAGCTGTCTGTATTTGATGCTGAAAGCAAACAAATGAAACATGACAATCTATGGTAACATGAGTAGCATCGGCGTGCCGTCCGTGCGGTTACCTCTGCATGGTATTTGCAGCTGTGGGTGGCAAAGCGTGTGTCATTTACAGCTTGGGTAGACTTGATAATCAATCAGTCTTTGCAGCTTTCAAGTGAATCAAACCTTTAATAAAAAAGGCCAACAACCAGAGTCCAGTAAAAAGGTCGGCTCACCCACTTAATAACACACTGGTTCTCCTACTACTCGTGTTAGTCTAGGTACTTCAGCTACGGAGATCTCCGTCTCCATTCAAATATTATAGAATATTCTGCTGACAGTATTGATATATTATATTTAACAACCCAACAGTACATTTTTGGCCTCTTTCCCAACCTCTAAATCACTGCCCACGGCAGATTCAAACTGGTCTGATGTTGTGCTCATATCAGCTGTTTTCTAATGCTGGGTTCATGTTATGGTAGAGATGTGAAAGATGCCCGTGTTTACCACTTGTGAGCGTTCAAATTGGTTATCTCAATATGCATGGCATGATAATATTAACCATGTGATGGTTAAAAATACTGCGAGTTGAACATATAGAGGGATATCCATTAAAGTGGGGTTTAATTAAGGTGAATGAGACATGAGACATCCACGGTTGCTTGGTTTTAATGCATTTCTGTAGCATGAAGCACCAAGTCTGATACATCACAGTGGTAATTATGACTTGGATGTTGACATGAACATTAAGTGGGGAGGCTGGTGATAGCAGGGACTCTGATATGCCACAAATACAGTAAAAAAAATCCTGGGTGAGATTGATACAACAGTACAGGCTGTTTAAGACAATTTACAGAAATAAAAACTCTTCAAGCGCCATTTTGCTTCAGTCGATATGTTTATGCTTAAAGCAACATAACTGCAGATTCTCCATGTACTAAAAATGACATTAACTGGATGTGTAAACTCATTATTATGTGTATTTTGAGAGCTTATTTGAAAAAGATGGCTGGTAATCCAACTAAAGACTTCAAACTTGGAAGGTTTGTTACTGAGGACCAAAGACAGAGCCAGTGGTGGAATGTAACTAAGTACATCTACTCAAGTACTGTACAAGTACAATTATGAGTTATGTGTACTTTACTTGAATAATTCCATTTTATGTAACTTTATACTTCTACTATGCTACATTTTAAAGGCAAATAAAAGTCTATTTCTCTCTCAAAATTAAATCTCATAACAATATATCAAGTCCTCCTTCCTTGAGAAAATGAATACGCTTTTAACATAAATGCATCAAAAATAATAATCCAAATATCTATTTGGAGTAAATATATCAATCTGAGCAGGGACATTCTGCACCACAAGTACTTTTACTTTTGACACTTTAAGTACATGTTGACACTTTTGTACTTTTACTTCTGTAAGTTTTGAATGCAGGCCTTTTACTTGTAATGGAGTAATATCACAGTGTGGTATTAGTACCTTTTACTGAAGTCAGGGATCTGAGTACGTCTTCCAGCCCTGGAGAGTGCAGAGTCCTGCTGCTGGCCCCTGGAGGGTAAAGAGGAGATTGGGTAAAATATTTACAATTTTGCAAAATATATTTTCTGTATAACTGCTCTCTTTGTTATTTGATTACAAAAAAGAAGAGGAAAATACTGCAAAATAAACGTTGTTTTCTCATTTTCTCAATTTGACTTCAGTAATGGAATAAACAACATTTATTCATCAGTTCCTGTCTGCTCTGCTGGAAACGTGTTTGGTTTCTGCAGAGGTTTTTGTTTTGTTTCAGTTCTCTTGGAAACCGCCGTATCAGTCCATCTCAGAATGTGATATCTAAAAACAAACACGAGCTACCTGCATGGTCACGCGGTATGTGTGAATTATTTTCCTTTTTGTTTCATTAAAAAAAAAAGCCTAATTGAAAAATGTGCTGTTTGTATGTATGGGACTACTGGACTCCAGTGGGTAACTGAAACACGGGGTAAACACTCGCACGGCCATTCTCTGTTTAACAAAACAAGCATGTACGACCGAGCCAGAGAATTTATTAAACAGCATTAGTCTTGGAGGTGCAGGGTGGAAGAATAGGGCAAATCTTGGAATAGCCTTATACAGTACGTGTGTTTATGGAGGCTGAATGCCCACAGGAGCAGCGTGAAGCATGGATAGAGACACAGCCAGGGGAGAACTCATCTGTTCCTTGGCTCTTAGCTGTTCCAACACTCATAATGCCTCCATCCCCTGGGTGGTATTGCTTCTATAATAGCCTGCAACTATGCAGCACTGAAAAACAACCTTGCTAATTCTCACACACACTGTGAGGGAGAGACCTATGGAGGGAAACAGGGGGGAGAGAGGGAGAGAGAAAGGGGGGTAGAGGGGGAGAAATCTGGAGCTTGTATTCCCAAGTCCAGCAGAGCTTTTTTGTATTCAGGTGAGTGGACTTAACGGGGGAAATGCTGATAACACCTTGACACAAGGTCACATATTATATACCATTAAAAAGCAAATACAGGTGTGTGTAACCGGTGCACAAACACATACATTCACACACACAGAAGTTGACAGGTCAACAGAATTATGTAAACCACTTTGTTTCATCTTCATAATCGCCCGAGGGCTTTGAGCAGTCAGGGTCACTGACACGATTATCCTATTATAATAGATAAAATAAAGGAGATGGAGAGGCAGCGAGAGAGAGACGGGCAGGAAAGAGAATATTAAAAAGGCTCAGGCATGCCGGAGCGTCTCCAGGTACAGAAAGAAGGATGTGCAGGAAATACAATAGATTCCTCTGTGGCTGCTGAGAATTTCTACTTCAGAAACAGGTGTGTGTGTGTGTGTGTGTGTGTGTGTGTGTGCACATGTTCCATGTACATGAAGGTGTGTCTGAGAGCAGAAAGACAGAGGGATGGGATGAGTCATGAGGAGTGACAGAAAGAGAAGGGGAATTCAGAGTGAACTTTGAGTGTACATCTCATATATTTTCATCTGGCCTCAGGGAGACTGGCTCACTACTCCGCTGTCAGCCACGACAGACTCCACTGATTGGCTTTATTCACCACTTTGTGTGTACGCCTGCACGCATTGGTTCACAGGTGATGCATGTGTGTAAATCTGGCACTGATGTGTTGTGTCTTCATCTGTAGCTCTAAAAATGTTCATATTCAACTGATGTGCATGATCAAAACCATACAATTTATTCTTCTGTTTTTGCACGAAACAAATGAGGTATGACTTATTACTGAGTCGGCTTCAGAGATGTTTTTCCCCCATAAACTTTGAACATAACCAGACTTGCTCTTCACTCTTCTTTCCTGCTTTTTGCTTCAGGTGGAAAAGTATTCAAGTACCGATACCACACTGTGAAATTACTCCACTACAAATAAAAATCCTGCATTAAAACTTACTGAAGTAAAAGTAAAAAATATCAGCATCAAAATTAATTAAAGTATCAATAGTAGAAGTGCTCATTATGAAGAATTGTCCCACTGCGATTGTTTCCAAATATATTATTGTATTATTACTTTTTATGCATTTTTGTAAGCAGCATTTACATTTTCTCAAGGTAGGGTTCCTTTTATCTGCAAATATACTTTTATATCTCCCTGAAAAGTAAATAAAATGGAACAATATTTGCCTCAAAATGTAGTGGAGTAGAAGTTTAAAGTTCAGTAAAGTGCATGTATCTAAAAAACTGCATGGAAGTACTTGAGTAAATGTGATGTCTCCTGTTTCCATCTCCATATTTAAAGGACTACTTCACCTCTAAAATGTCAATTTTTGTATCAGTTACTCACAATGTGGTACACTCTTGAAAATAATTTCTTTTTTCTTGCATGTCTGCACTGCTCATGAAGAATCCTTCACAAACAGAAGTAAATGGGTGCTGTGATAAACAACAGCAAAACTATATCAAAAACATCCATTTACAAACTGTCACACAATTCGTGTTGAATAATCCGAGTCTCATTTATCCAATTACATTCCCAAACACACGCAAGCTAACAAAGGCAGTAGTGCTTCCTCTGCACTGTGCACACAGATACAGAGGCAAAAACATCGTCTCGGGCTCGAACACGCACACATTCAATAACATGCACGCTTAGCCAGACCGACTAATACAAAGAACAAAGAAGCTCGGATCCAAACACACACAGAGGGAGCATGACTTTAATCTTTGCTCAGGGCGCCAGTGCTTCATTATATCTTCACATAGTAAGTATGTATTTACTGCTATATAAGTGGTCTGAATGCCATGTACTGTCCCTTTAAGGGGGCAGTATTCCTTCAGCAAACTAATAAGTCTATTTCCCAAAATGTTGAGCTATTCCTTACATAAAAAAAAAAAAAAGATGATTAGTGCAGCTTGAACTTGATCAACATTCAACCAAAATGTAAACTTTTATTACTACTAATCATGTTTTTTATGTAACAATGTGTTGGTCACAGTCTCCCGCCCAAACAAAACTGATTTTTCTGCACTGTAGCGATGTACTGGACCGGAAAAAAAATGTTGAGAATGTTTATTATCCAGGCAGGACTTTCCTTTTCTCCCAGATGAATTTGGCAAAGCAAATTATGAGTACATAAACGTATTTTGTAGTAGACCGGGCTGCTCCACAGAGTGTAAATTTCAACAATAATGTGCAAGGAGTGTCTAACCGGTTGTGCACAGCGTATGAAATGAGCTCAAGTCTCGCAGGAAGTAATCGGAGGCGAAAAAAGCCAACAAAAGAGAATAAGAAGAGGTGAGGACGAGGTGCGATGAAGGTCTAGATTACTGGAATTTTAAATGTTGAGCAATAAATCTGATTTGTGGAGGGAGCATTGTGCTACGCTTTTACAGCTGACCTTAAAACATTTTGTGTTGGCCCCTCTGCTCCTGCTCAATGAAATGTTGTTTCGTAGGTGTATGTGGATTTCTAATGAATTAAGAAAACGAAAAGCTGAGAAAGCCAAAGAGATCAGAGCCAGGGGATGATATCTGTAAACTCTGACAAACACTTAACTGTAAGAGGAAAAATGCATTTAACATTAACTGACAGTTTGAAGCTAGAAGTCACAAATCCGGAGACATTTTACATCAGATTTTTCACTTTTGCACTTCAGATATTTTCCTGGTGGAAACAGAAAACACTAGAATAAATCAGCACTTGACGTATGCAGCTCAGTAGGAATAAGTTGGCGGAGATATAGAGAAAAGAGTTCACGTTGAAAAAATAACATGACAGCCCCACATTTATTTTGGAAACATCCTGAGCTAAATAAAAAAAAAAAGAGAGACACACTGGAGTCTCCTTTTTCTTACTTTTTTTCACACTTTAATGTCACCAAAACACATTGTGGAGTCATAATGCTCAGGCACAGAAAATGAGCAACAACAAAAGAGGCAAACCCGGGTTTATCACCTGCCTCGCTGTGCTCTGTAATGGAATGCCATTCAAATCCCCAGCTCCCCCGAATACTCTGCTGCATGGCTGCGATCCAAAACAAAAACCTCCTTCACTGTACCCTTGACGCTACAACCCTAATGGTGCTTTTCGATGACGAGGCGGGGAACAGAAAACACCCTAACAGTCAATTCTCCTGACTGGGTCTGTGATGATGAGTTCTGACGTGGCTGAAGGGCAGCAGGTAGAGAGGACAGGGGAGGAGGGGGTACAGTATCCTTGTTTGGCATGTTTGACACATGCTGAGGTGCATTATAATCAGCCTGGCCGTCAGTCAGTGGGGCCCTGTGCTATGAGCCTACAGCATCAATTCAATCAAATGAGCTTTTGTGATCGCCGTGCCTCAGGAGTAAAGCCGTGAACATAGGAAACATGTCAGCCTAATGTCTGACACACACTCTATCTGACTGATCAAACAGCCACAGAGATGGCTACCAGGCTGTGGCTTCACCGTGTGATTTTGTGTGTGTGTGTGAGTGAGCGGATCAGCATTGCAGAATACTTGACTGGAGCCAGAGTTGCTGTGTAAGAACTTCAGCCATTGATTGATGATAATGAGTCCTGCTTAAGATCACATGATGGGGAGGAGAGAGGAAGTGAAAGAGAGAGGGGACGAGCTGATAAATGGGCACAGAAGAAGAACGACGCAGAGGAATGAAAACGAGAGGTGAAGCCGCAGATTTAATATACGAGGAGAATCAGAGTCGGAGGGTGAAAGGAGGAAAAAAATGTGAAGGATGGAGCGGAAGAGAGAAAGAGAACAAGAGGTGCAGGAGGAGGAGGAATGAGGGAGAGGATGAGCGGAGATGGGGGAAGAGTTAAAAAAAACAGTGTTTTTGCAAAAACCCAGGCCATCTGGTGAGATGGAATTACATTAGCGATGCACATACAGCCCTCATGCTCCTGTCTCATCAACACATAGCACACAGCCTGAGATGGTTTATGTGCATGTGTGTGTGGGTGATTACTGCCAGCACTCAAAGTGAGGTTCTGACCTTGAAATTTTCACCAAAATCCAAAACCCCTTACCCATATTGAGCTTTGATTCACACCAAAACTCTCATCTGGTCAAGTATTTTTCTACACAATGGAGGATATGAGGTATCCATGCCTATAAAGGCCTGTTCAAACTGTCCAAAGAGGGGAGAAAAAGACATTAAGAGGACCAGGGGGGTGCCTAATGTGTGCAACTATTACCTCACATAAGAGCTCTCCCACATTCCCATTTACTCAATGTTTCATGCATGAATAATCCAATACAAGCAAAAGTGCAATATTTCCACCAGGGCCCAGGCTAGATTAGCAGAGGGGGTTTGGCACTGTCCCCCCGAGGACTCCCAGGCTTCTCCCAGGAACACACAGCAAAAGTAATCAGACACAAGACACATCTTTCTTATCTCCGGCTCACTCCTAACAAGCACATAATTGCTAATATCTTTGCTGAGCTGGAGAACGAATACCCCGGAGACTGGCTATGTATATACACCGTGATAGAGAGATGAGGACACGTTGCTATAGGAACAAGGAAGCCTTAATGTGGTAATGGAAGGGGGCAGGAGGGGTGGAGAGCAGCATGAGAGGGAAAGGTTGAGAGTCCTGGAGAAGTGTACACTAAGGTACTGTGTGTGGCCACCATTTAACTTTTAAAAAAATATTTTTTTTTCCTTCTACACCAGAGACAAAAGTGAATGCAATTAGGCCTCTTTGAAGCTGATCAGCAGGGAAGACCATTTAATGTTAAAGTGAGGACAAATCATTGCAATTTGCACCAAATAAAGTGCAATTATGAAACAGGAAATACATGATTAAATAAGTATTATTAATGACACTGAGCAGCAGGTAGCTTTTTCCTCGTTGCAATTTCTATGAGCAAATGGAAAATAGGAGGCCAGTGTTTTATGTCCTGTCGTTGGAAGTTATGTCTAAAAGTTCTGTTTTTCTAAAGCCTAACCATGTTGTCTTTTCCTAACCGTAAGCAAGTGTTTTTGGTGCTGTAACCTAACCGTCTTACTGAATTAGCAATTGTGTTTAAACAGCGATCATAATGTATAAAACACTGAATGTGACATGTTTATATCAGTGGCTGTCATGTGTTGAAACCTGCACTCATCATGTGTCATGTTTTGTAGAATATCAAACTATTCGTCCTGCAAAAGTTTTTGTTGGAAACCGCACAAACTAATAAAGATATATTATCTTTATCATTGTTAGTGGCCGTATAATGAGATAATTGAAGACTAACTGTGTGAAAAACCAACAGCTGAGTTTCTGCTAAATGCACCTGTGTCAGGAGGCTCCAACACACACTGTAGTTAGAACATTTCCTGCCAAAAACTAGTGAGCTGCCTCGTGCGAGCATGGACACCTGGCCATTTACAGCACTTCAATGCTACGTGGGGCAGGTGTTGCCAAGAAAAGAGTGGGATTCAAAAAGATCCAAGACAAGGTGAATGAACATGGCTGTGTACATGCTATCATTCATGATACAAAACAAAAAATAAAGAATTACTGCACAATTAACTGTATCAGCTGGCACAGAGAGCAGAAATCCAATACGCTTAACATCTCAACATGACTTCTTTAACACATGATGTGTCCTATAATGTCATTTTTCATTTTGTCTATAAAATCAGATAAAGCATTTCTTTTTTTCTTCACTATTATGTTTTGCAACATTATCAATTTAAGTGAGAAAATGAGAGATAAACGTGGGGCATTAGAAGGTATAAAAAGTCTCACAGACAATGCATGAGAGTTGGCAGTTTCCTACTCTAAACACAGAGAACAACAGTAAAGTCAGGTGACGTTAGAAGTCCACGTCAGGAGGAGGTCGGGGGGAATGCAAGGTTAACAAAACTTTTGTTTGTTTTTAAAGCACAACCACAATTGCTTCATCTACTTTAACCTCGTGTTTATTATTGTAACCACGATAAAGAGATTTTGTAACCTTAACAAAGTTGTCATTGCAAACCAAACCCTGATCTTTGGACAAACAGCTTGGTGGTGGTCTTTCCGCAACTGCAAAAGAATGCAAAGCAAAATAAAGTGAAATCCTACCGCTGTCTGCGAGAGAACTGTGACTCAGGAGACACAAACATTTATTCACTGGCATTTAAAGGGAACCCATTATGCTCATTCTCCAGTTCATGAACGAATGTCAAGAATGTCTGGAGCAGAGTAGAGCAGCAATACTGTCTGCCGTGAAAAAGTCTCCTATTAAAGCTCCAAAGTCTAAATTGACACGATCAAACATGTTGCAAGAGGAATGTGATCCAGGGGCGCGTCCAGGAAGTGGCCTCGGCTGGCACCGACAACCCCTAAAATATGATTGGCCACCTCAGTATCTTAAACTATAGTTGAGGGTCACAAAACAATTAAAAAGGGCACCTACTGTATGAAGTGGGGTACCAACAACACTAAAAGGACGCCCATATTTCATTTTACACAGGGGCACCCAAATGGACTGTTTTTCCACATTTATCTTTCACCCGAGTTCACCAGTGATGTGATCCAAAAATTGGGAGGAAATGAACAACATCTGCAACTATTTTAACAGAAAAACAGCCTGGATGTGGACTCACATGTATAATCTGGTGGTAATTGGTGGGACTGGCCTTACAGCAACTAGTGACCCTTATTCCACTACTGCTTTATGGCTGTGATGCACATAATGCAGCAGCACTGTAGCAATCACATCAAATTAGAGTAGTAACATCTGTGCATGGTTTACCTGGTGTTAGCATGTAGCTACATGTAGCAGCATACGTACTGCAATAAGGAGGTAATGACCACAGCAGCTGACATCTGAGGTTTTTGCTCACAGGGAATACTTTTACATATGTTTTTGGGCCAGATTCAGTATTAACAACCAATATTATACTCTCACCGGCCACTTCATTAAATGAAGTGTGTATCTTGATTAAAGTGGCGGTGTGGTCTTGTGTTTCTGTATCTGTTTCTAGGTTTGACAGTTCAGAGAGTCTTCTGCACACCTTGGTTGTAACAAGTGGTTATTTGAGTTACTGTTGCTTTTCTATCATCTCGAAGCCTTCTGGCCATTCTCCTGAGTTGCTGCCACGTGTTTGCCTGAGTAGATATTAGCAGTTGAACCTGAGTACCTAATACAATGGCCGGTGAGTGCATATCTGTGACAGAAAATAAGCACAATAGGTCCCCTTTAATGATTCAGCAGATGCTTTTGTCTGAGGTAAAAAGGCCAAAACACTAAAAAATACAGTCAAAACGACGCAGGAGTTACTGAAAGACAACGATGTTAAGCTGCTGGGACTGTGATGACAAAGCCTCAGTCTGATCCACATTAGCTGCAGGATTTAAAAATCACTAACAGCGTCGATGTAATGACTTGAATTTTGACACAAATGGAGTGAATATCAAGCAGGAAATGATTTTGTGTTTTAAATTTGCACTTGTTTTAAATCAAACAGCAGATATTTATTCTCTCGCTGACATTTTCATACATCTAATGTGATTCTGTGTTGTAAAACAGTAAAACAAAAAAAAGTCCACAGGGGAGTGTAAGTCGCAGTTCAACAACAGTGTTGGGAGAGTGTGACAGACAGCCGGTAATTAGAGGGCAGAAATAGAAACAAAGTGAACGGGAGGAAAAGCAGCGAGAGGGAGTGACAAAGACAGACACCTCGACTTTGCAGAAAAAGGAGCTCGGAAAATAAATATTCCCATTATTGTTAATATTAAATTTCACTTGTGCAGAATGTGCAGGCTTTTTCTCATAAAAGTCATTTGTTATAAGTCATCAAAATACATCAGTGCGGCCTTTATTGAATTGAAAGACTGTATCATTCTTACAGTGCATTACTGGATTACCAGCCAGCTATCTGTAATGTCAGCTTTTGTACTGCGACATGAGAAAAAGCGAGGCCATAACTTATGTGTGTGAGAGATCACATTATGTTGGCCGAGCTCTAATCATTCTTTGATGCCAGAGGCGCTTCATTCAGCCACCCCCTCTGTGTCTTTATCTGTCTCTCTCCCTCCATGTCTATCTCTCTTTGCCTCTGCGTGTTTGTCTCTATCTTCCGCTCTTTATCTCTCGTTTTCCTCCTCTCTGTCTCTCTGTAATGGTATTTCAATAGGACAGATAGCCACAGGAATCCAATACGCAGGCAGTCTAATTGAGTCTTTAATAGGTTGTCTGATGTCTGCTTGCTGCTAGTTCACACTGAGAGAGACAGAGAGACAGAGTCACACTTCAAACAACACAACCACCGCCAGCTGGACCCGTGCTGAAAGGTCAGTCTACGTGGCTGGATCAACAGCATTAACATGTTGTTTGGTAATTAAACGCACCAAAAAGGATCGGGGGTTTCTTTTATCGTGTGGAAGGAAATGTCGTGGTTAACTTTTTCTGCTTTGACAGACGCGCAGTGAGAGCGACTGAGAGCTGATCAAAGAACCTGCTCATTAGAGCTGCGTTCATTAAACTTTGGTGTGTTTATTTAAATTTTACGCCCATGTTATCGTCTTGACAAATGCAAAGTTTGAAAAAGAGGTGTTAAATGCTGTACCTTCATTAAAACGGTTGAAAATCTGCATTAAACCTTTGTTTTATTATAACACTGATGCCTTCTATTGGGGACAATTTGCTGACATTAGAGGATATGAATATTTAAAGTGAGCTTGAGCGTGAAGAAAATAGTTTTAATTTAGGTTGTATGTAAAATCACTCCCTCGTTAACTCGTTTACTTATTTCCCATCGATAAAATCGGACACATTGGGCCTCATGCAGCAGTACTCTCTTAAATTTCTCTTATATTTTCTCTTAAGAGGAAAAAAAGGCTTCAGGGCCTGAGCACCCACGGGATCAGTGCCTACGCTTCTAGTGTCGTTGAGTAAAGCCGTACTGCATCTACCGATTATTTTTTTTTATTGGCAAATAATCTGCTGATTATTTTTTCAATGAAATATCAGAAAATTGTGAAAAGTGCCCATAACTGTTTCTCAAAGTCAAAGGTCTTTTATTGTCTTGTCTCAAACACAAAGACATCCAGTTGATTGTGATATAAAACAGGATATTTTTATATATATATTTGAGAGGCTATTAATCGATTCATTATTATAAAATAACTGGTTATCATTTTTCTCTCAGTCAACTAGTCAATTACACGACAAATCAATGAAGCTCTACATACCGTACCATCAATGTAAATGCAGCTATAATCCATTGTGGATTATAAATAAAACTAAATGCTCTACATTTAAGTTTATTAATGTTCTTGGAAACAGAAGTTTGATAAACAACAACAACTTTCCTAACTTCTCCCAGAGCTTCATCACTCAGTGTTCAGCAGTCGAAGGAGTTTGTTCACTTTTATGTGTGACTCATTCTGTAAATGCATCATAAGAATAGAAGGTAAACACAATACAAGCGAAAATGAAAGACGTAAACAGCACACAAAACTAATGAAGGGAGCATTACTGTTATCCTAGAAGGAATTACAAAGCAGACTGCAGGACCCATATTTTTCAGGCCAGACAGATATATCTTATGGTTGTTATATAATGAGGATGACTGTGAGTGGATGATTCAGGTTTCCTGTCTGTTATAAAAGCTTGTACGCTTGTTTATTTGTGTGGACGGCTCAGATATTGCACTCTTTAGTGTGTGTTTGGATCATCACTGATATAGCTTAAGTCGTGCAGTGTTGCCTCTATTTGCCTAATGATACAAGGAAGCTTGTGGTTCGGATTTGAAGACTGTTTTTGTCTCACCCCACATCCTCTTTTATGTGTTGATTTGCATAGGGGTGCATGTTCATGAGACTTAACCTTTGTGTATGAATACGAGTGTGTGTGCGCTAACCAGTGCTGCAGGGCCGTGACTATATTCTATCTGCATACCGGAGGGATAATTAACATCTTCACCTGGCTCCCGGTTTGTTCGTTTAAAAAGCCTAATTAATCACAGGGACAACGTTGGGACTGGAGTCAGAGCCACCAAGCGTGAAATTACCTTTCTCAGAGACTGGGCTCAAACGTCCATAAACAGTGATCCTGCCAGCCTACCCTCTGTACCCCGACTCTTTATCTCATACTATACACGGCCGCAGGAAGGAGGGACGAGAGCAGGAGAGGCCAGCAGAGGTGGGGAACAGTGGAGATGAATAAGCAGGAGATCCGAGGGCGAGGAGTCTCTTTGTGATATCCCTCCACGCGGGCGAAGTGATAGTCCTGCTTTGCTGCTTAAAAATAAAATGAGCTGGTGGGCCAGGTATCTGGAACACCTACTCTGAGTGAGCTCTCTGGCCAAATCGATAACTTTGAACTTTCCAACATGGGACCAGAAAGAAACTCTTTACATCAATAGACGCTATCATATCCCACTGCTGGTGCTGAGTGGAGCAGCAGTGGTGGTTCTGGGAGTAGCTTCTATGAATCATTCAGGACACCCACTCTGCTAACCTCTCCCTCTCTACCTACCTGCAACCCCCCCCTCCCCCGCCCACCACGAGCCGCCGTCAGCATCTACTGTCTTTGTACTTAACCTCGCACATCACAGCTAACTCGTATATCAATGTGCTGTTGAGACAGCGGAGAAGGGATACGCGCCTATTTGTGGCTCAGTAGGAGTGGATGATGGCCGCTTTGTGTGTGTGAGATGTTGTTGAACTTGATGGAGGTGTATGTTTCACGAGCTTGTCTGTATATTTGGGTCTCTGACTCTGAGTCACATGACAGCACGTGTACCGAAACAGACAGACACGCAGGTTCGCCTGTCATGGTGGCTATTTTTGTTAGGCGATATTTCAAGTTTCAAGACACTAATATAATCAGAAACATATCTAAAATATATAACATAATGTAGAAAATAATAATATAAGTTCTTTTAAAGAGCAATGTCATTTTAATTCTTAACAAACATCAGACATTGGAACTGGAATGTGAAAAAAATGTGGAATAAAGTAAAATATCCTAAATAAATTAAAATTTCATAATCAAAACAATAAACATGGCCTCTTGAGTGGCACATTGAAGTATAATATGGATTAAAGACTTTTGGTTGATGTTAACATTATTTGGTTAATTCTTTGGCTGTCATGTCCTTTTACAGTTCTGAGCTTTATTTGAGTTCATGAATGTTAAGTTATTGACACTTTACTTTGAGACTTCTTCAGCCAAATGCATGACATATAAAATAATTAGGGTTGAGATTACTCTTAAATTATATGGTGAGCTGGAGGCAGTAGTGTATTGCTTCTTTGCTGATTATGTTTCATATGAATTTTTAACAGTATTTCACTGGGCATTGTATGTCTGTATTAGACGGACAATAGCAGATGACAGAAAATAAGAGGCGAATAAGAAAGGCGAGGAACGATGTGCAACAAAGGTCCAGAACCGGGTTCGTTGAGACTCATCATTAAACCCCTCGGCCTCCGGGACACAACATCTTCTTTAACCTTTCTTTAACTAAATATTTTTACATTCCACTATCGACTCACTTGGTTTCTGAAAGTATGATTAACAGAATAAAAGAGTGACAAGCGAGGGACTGGTTTAACAAGAGTGGTTCAGGGACGTTGAGGTTTATTCTGCAGTTAGCAGAAACACATAATGCCGTTTGTATTTCTAATAATCCTACTGCTTTATATTTTTTGACTGTGTAACTGAGAGGCTGATCCTGCTGAAGGTTAAGCACCGATCAGGTCGTGTCCAGTGCAACGGCTCAACTTTCATTTTTGGAACCATTTCTACACAATTCCAGGATGTTTTGAGAGGACACCGAGACAATGGCTGCTTATTCAACAGCAAAGCCTGCTGGGTCGATACTCAAGAATCCTTTTGGCATCAATGTGTGTGATGTCACTAAAAAAACATTTGAAACATGCAGACACAAAGTGCCTGCATGCAACATACATTTGTGCCAAGAACACACACACACACACACACACACACACACAGCTTCAGGTCAGAGGGGACCAACATTTCAATCTTCTGTACAAATTTGTGATGAGCAGTGTGTTTTGCTGGTCCTGTGGGAACTGGCACACATAATTAATTTGGTTTCATAAACTTCTGTTACCACATACTGGGGAGGCTGGGAGCCCGCAGTAAACAAATATTTAAATTATTACATCCAGCCGCCGTCATTCCCAGGTAATCCACGTGGAATAATCATGTGTATGCCTGCATAAATATACATAGTCATGTGTGCTCAAATGAGTGTGCCAGTTTTTTGAGAAGAGACGGCATACGTCTGCTGCTGCTGCTGTGGCGGTGGCTGCTGAGTTCCCAGGGAAATCAGAGCACACACAGAAAGAGAAGGAAGGAGGGTGGTGGTGGTGGTGGGGGGGATACAAATAAATAAATTTGTTGCGAAAGGGAGGGGAGCGGGAAAAAGAATTAGGAGAGAGGAGGGGAGAGGCAGTGAGAAGGGAAAGGGAAAGGAAGGCAGAGTTTCAGGGAGTAAAATGTTGACGCCAGGCTGCTCGCTGGCAGCTGACAGACGGAGAATGTGGGCTGGTTTCTGGGTTGCAATCAAATCCCTATAAACAGAGTGATCATTCACTCTGCCTAAACTCTACTGCATTACTGCCAACCAGCGGGGACACACTCTTTCTCACACATGCACACACATGCAGTTGTGACAACAGAAGGTGAGGTTTTCAGAGGAGTTTGCAGTCCGTGCACGCTGGAAATGACAAGTGGAGGAAGGAAATGACAAGAAATGTAAGAAAGAGACAGGAAGGTGTTGGAAATGGAAGAGATTACGTTTAATCCCTAAACTCCCTTGGGGGTCAAGAGTGCTTCACTGTGTCTTTTAGGTTTCACTGTATAGAACGGCGGGATATTTCTGAGGTGATGTAGGAGTTGTGACTTTGTTGTAGTTAATGTCTGATAAGCTCCTTAGCAATATAACATTCAGAGAAATATTCAAAACTTTGCAGGCAGGTGGTTTAGAATAACAGGATAAGTGGAGAACTTTTGCACCCCAAGGATGGAATTTACCTTTTGATCTCAGTAAGAGGCGACACACACCTGAGTGTGTGTGTTCGCACGCATGCTCGAAAAACAACCACGTTTGCTTCTGTTTGCACAGTCACACAAGAAAAAAAAAATCATTGGGCTGCACGTCAGAGCCGATCAAGAATTTCTTCCATCTCAGTCTGGACCAATAAAGTGGAAGCTTACCTGTGCACTTACTCCACTCAGAGGGAGAATCAGGGAGCATGGAAACACCAAGTCAGGGAAAAGAAAAACTCTCATTGACTTCACATGCTTCTTAATGTGTCTGCCTGAAGGTCCTGCTGTTCTCGACCAGCTGCTCCCTTTATGCCCCCGCTGCCATCAGAAGCCGATACGGCAACTGTACTGTGAAGTAATGGGTTTGTTTTCTCCACATGTGCCACAGGTCGCTGCTCATGTGAACGCTTGCTTCTGGACTTGTGTTGCTCTAAAAAAAAAAAACAACAAGAAGAAGAAAAAGGTTGGATATAAAGGCCCACAAGAGCTCGCTGACTGATGGATTGTCTGACTGATACCTGTGGACATTGCTGGTCTTAAAGACTAAGACTAAATCTTTACAGATTTTAAAACAATGGGTCCTTAATCGGACAGCGGTAGAAGAAATGAGACTTTCTGAGCATTTTTCCCTGTTAAAAGAAATGTTTCCTTAATGTGAAATCAAGGGTAAGGATAGAGGATGTTATGTTCTGTATAAATTGTAAAAAGCCCTTGAGGCAAACTTGTGATATTACGCTTTATAAATAAAATTGATTTGGCTTTCCATTTCTAGCCAACAATTGATTTTTCCTGTTGAATGGCAGCTAGCAGATCTCATCAGCTCTGGCTAATGTTAGCTATTTTATCTTATATTTGAGTTGTTCAAAATAATCCTAGACATTTTTTTAAAAATATGTCTAGCAACATGGGTGATCACTGCACTTCTGCAAGCACCTGCACAGACAATAAACTAATAAGTTGGATATTCTGAATTTTTTTTTAGTTTTTGTTAAATTAAGTTTGAAATCATGTTATTGCTGTCCATGTGTAAGGTATATAACAGTGAACACAAACAACAGTTGTTTGTTTGACCCATCCATTCATCTCAACCTCCTCCCTGTGCGGACTATATCGCTCTTTATACTTAATTACATAAGTTCCTCCTTTTTAGCAGCCATGCACATCCTGACAGTAAACAGAACATTGACAGTATTGTTGAATGCTAGAAATAAAAAAAAGTGTGAGGAAATGGTCTGTAAAAGATAATAAGCATTCCTTAGCACCAGTTTTTGGCTCTGTTTCACATTCAGACATTATGCTTTTACAGAGAATTTCCATAATGTTTCCAACAAAGGTTGCAGGTGTAAAAGGGGTTATTGTATGTCTGTCACTTAATCTAATATAAACTGAAAGGTGCCCTCTGTTTCAGATTGTAGAATCAATATCAACATCTCATTTTCTGGTTTTCCATTTCCCAAGATCCCCAGACCCTGATGGAGGCTGGAGCAACTTAATCAGCAGTTTAAGGAAAACACTTTTGCTCCTCTGGCTGACAATGAAGGACAATGAAGACAGCTGCTGTACCTATAGCTGTGTGACTGGAGCCCAGTATGAGCCCGTATTTACATTTCAGTCAATAGAGTATTCACTCATCTGTTTGAATGACCTTGTAACGTCAGTAATCCCTGCTTCACAATGAATAAATACATAAACAATGACATTTCTTCTGCTCGCCGTCGCTCATTGTGAAAGAAAGTGAGACAAGGAAGAAACCGTGAGGGTGTGTGACTCGGATTTCACAGTAATTCGCCAACTGATAAGTAATTGCGCTCTCATATAGAGTGCGAGATACTGTGGTTTGCTACTACAGGGTAGCGACTGTGGTAATGGCCCGATCTATATTGTACTTGTGCAGCAAACAGCCGCGCAATCAATGTGTCTGACCAATTACAGTGTAGCCCCTCATTGCATGTGGTATGTAACATGTTCTTGACAATGAGTGAAGAGAAAAACTCCAAAACATGAACTGTGAGTGCAATTTGTGTGTGTTTTCCTCTTCAGTATTAGTTCCAGCTCTGCACAACACAGAGGCAGAGGGGAACAGCAAATTTCAAAGAGTAAAACTGCTTCCAGTGTGTTCTGTCTGCAACCTGATGTTTTATTCAGAGATGAGTTCAGTTCACTTCACTCTGCTATAGTGATTTATATAGGGCCTGCTTGAACAAATGAGGGTTTTTTTCCCTCCTCAACGCAAAGACAAAGACAGAAGGAGGAGAAAGCTATTTGCAATTTGGAGCATCAATAAAAATGCAAATAGTGGGAAACCATTTCTCAGCTGTGACAATGGAGGCGTTGTCATTGCGGCGCCCAAAGACAGCGAGACGGATGGACCCGCCCGAATCCACAACCCAGAATTCTTTATCTTTAAACTGAAACACTCAGAGAAAGAAAGAAATCCCCTCCTCTCTCCTCTGTGAGTCTTTCTCTCAGCGAGTGCTGCTGCTTCGTAAAGGTGATATGTTTCTGCGCTCCGCCATGGCGGCGACTCTCGCTGCACAGGAGCAGATGTTGGACTGACATTCACGGTGGAGGTGTCACTGTTGACACGGGAGCAAGCCAAGGGCTGTCAATCAATCAGGACTTACAAGATGTCCTTGAGGGAAAAAAAAAAATCTTGAACGACAGGTATAGGAAAAAGCGCGCAGCAAGAACATTTTACTTGACAAAGAGGTAAAGTTGTGTGGCGCTTTCTGGGCAGTGGAGGAAAAACCACCGTCTACATTTTCATGCTGCTATTCAAGCCAACAAATTAGGGATGTACCCAAATCCGAATCTGTTATCTGGGAAAGCACAAATAATTTGAAACAGATATTTCTTCTATATGAAGTTGCTTGTTTTTATTTCAATTTCAATTCTTCTTGAAATGCTGAAAAATACATGTGTTAATGATTATATGGTTAGAAAATACATTTGCCTGATTAAAAGTGTTTTCTAAGATAAACCATGCCCATTTTTGGACTTCTCTCCGAATAAAAACGGAAATATAATTTTGTTGGTTGAACTAGTTTCAGTTACAGATAATCACGTCTCTGTACATCTTTAAACAATACTGTTTGAGATTCACTGGTAACTAAACGATTGTTTGTAAATGGTGCAATTGATGGTTAATGCAACGTTACACTGCATTACAAGAAAAATGCTGTTTCTGTTTTTAGGCAGCAATGAAGCACTATGGCACAGGGGAGTAAGTCATACCCAGCTTTTTTAATGTAGACAACACTTCAGTTATGTTTTTGAATTGTATGCATGCAGAAGTGGTGTGAAAAGCTGCATTCATAATTAAAGAGCTGTCCTTGTGAATAAGAAGGGAGTAATTACCGAACATTAAAGCGTCACTTTAAGGTTATTTTATTAAATAAAGTCCATAGTGCCTGTTTTCTGCTCCACCGGTCCAGTTGAGCTGCAGGTGTCAGAGGTGAGAACAAGCAATAAGTTAATCTGGCAAAGGTTGTTTTTCCTGTGTGTGAAAGGGGCCATTGAGAGCGGTTCAGAGTGACAAACAAACACTGCTATCCTTCCTGTCTGCTTTTTTGCTGATCCATCCATCCTCTGTGTTTCCGCTCCTCTCCAACAGTGTTCTGTCAAATCCTGCTAAGCTCCTCATCTCTTCATCGCATCCTTCTTTCTTCTCTTTTATCATCCCTTTGACACTTTACAGAGGGGGTAAAATGGAGTCATCTGTCTGTCTGTCAGAGCGAAAGGTCATTAGCCGGTGAGGGGGAGAGGGCAAGGAGGAGGAAGGACGCCTCAAGGTAATTACGAAACACATAGGCTTTAAAAATGTACTTTAAAAAACAGCGATCGTCTTGATCAATGTAAAACAACTCCTTTAATATCTTCAGAGTCATTTATATTTGAGATCATGAAGAACTCCAACAGAAAAACTAAGTTATTCTCTTTTTCAGTTAGAGTTTAGCAAAGTAAATTACATTTGAGGCTGAAGTTATCAATTTTTTGATAAAATGCTGTCAATGTTCCCTGGGAGCTCAGAACAGTTACTGAATGGATCATGTTGGGAGATTTTCTAAACTGCAGTTTCTAAGTACAAAAATGAACTATGAACCTCACTCTTCAAAAACTTCAACAGAGAAATTTATTGGTGGCCAAAGGCTATCTGTGAACCTGTAAACCAGACTCTAAACAGACGGAAACATAATATGAGGGGAAGAACTTTTCTAATATTAACTTTATGTGAAGTTGTTTGAGCAATGCAGCAACATTTGGTCTGAAGACAAGACAGCAGCACAACAGCCCTGTTGGTTATACCAAACCTAAACCGAGCAGTTTGGTTCTCAACCATAAACATTTAAAACCGTGATCACCATGTGTTTAAGTTGTGTTTGGTGTGTTTTGAAAAGTTAACATTAAACATATTTGTGGTTAAATAAAGTAGAAATTCATTGTGTTTTATTCTGTTGACTAAATCGGCCTTTGGCTCAAGAATCTAAGTGCCAAAATGTCTGTGGTTGCAGTGTAGCCAGGGGGAATCCGGTTAATATTTAAGCCAAGACTTCCTCTTCCGATTAGCAACTTAAAGGAGTGAGATTGGGGTTGAAGTTAATAGAGGATGTCAACAGGATTTTTTTTATTTTGCATTTTTCTAAGTGCAAGAATGAACCATTCAGTCCTAAAAACGTACAGAGAAATGTATTGATGGCCAAAGGCAACTGTGAACCAGACTCATAACAGACGCCAACATAATATGAGGGGAAGAACTTTTCTAAAATAAACTTTCTCTGAGGTTGTTGGAGCAATGCAGCAAAATTTGGACTGGATTTCCAGGAAATCAGCACAAAAAAATGCTAATCTATGTGCATTTCCATCCCCCAATGTTTATTAGGATAGGAAGTGAGTCCATCGAGATAAACGGTTGGTGGCGCAATTTTTTTTCCTATTTTTTCAAATATATATTTGGGCATTTTCAAGGCTTTATGGCTAGTGGGAGGGATACAGAGTGAAAGGAGGAGACAGAAGGGAAGACATGCAGGAAATGGCTCCGAGTCGGATTCAAACCCAGACCACGAGGACTGAGCCTCTGTGGTGTGCCACCGGGACGCCCATCAGTGTGTATTGGGTGCCATCCAATCTCAGAATTTATTAGCTGTTGGTCTGATGACTATTTAGCAGCGCAATAGTGAGCCAAACATCTTTTTATCCTGGAATTTAAACCAGGAGATGAGTGTTCGTGCTCTGTTGTTGGATGTTTTATACCCTAACCGAGTGGTTTCAGTCTCTAACCACAAGTATTTAAAACCGTGATCACCACATGTTTATGAGGTGTCGCAGTTGCCACTTGTTTGTTGTGTTTTGCAAAGTTACCATTCATCAACATATTTGTGGTTAAATAAAGTAGAGATTCAACGTATTTGATGTTTACCAAATCCTAAGATGCACATTTTTATTCTGTTGACTTGGTCTGTAGTTCCAGTGTAGCCAGTGGAAATCCGGATAATATTTAGGCTCGGACTTCCTCTACTGACTTGCAATTTAAAAGTGTGAGATTGGGGTTGAAGTTAATAGAGGATGTCAACAGGCAGATTTAGTTAGAGAGATTAGCTGAAAATAAAGCATTGCAATTGAAAACTTACTTAGACACATTTCTTTTCCACCTCATCAAAAGCTTTTTTTTTTTGCACCATTTCATCTCTTTGGTATGTCCACATTTCTGGAATTCCCACTCTTCTTCTTTCATATACAAATTGAAAATGTGCTTGAACATGCAGCTGAGAAGCCTCTCACTGTTTGATAGAAGTACAAGGACACTTTCTCTCATTGTTTCTGGCAGAAAAATTTGTGTAAGTGACACTTTTGGTAATTTGTATTCACCCTGCGACCTCTCCTCAGTATTCATGGGCAGTTCGGTGTGGGTGATATCACATATTTGTTTTGTATTACGCCTCAAATAAAAATCCCTATTGAAAATGGAATGAAATGCTGCGGCTCGTCAACAACGGCAGATTCTGCTCACAGATAAAACTTTTACATCGCCTCCTCCACAAAGAGGATCAGTGTGTTTCCCTTGAGAGAGAGAATGTTGAATTCAGCCCCAACATGTGCAGAGCACTTCTGACATATTCACGCTTACATGGATAAATGTGTTGCGTAACCGGTAAACCATCTGTTTGAGAAAAAGCCAGATAAATACTAGGTAAACAGTGAACGTGATGATGTAAAAATGAATTGAATTAAGGAAGGTCTGTGAGAGCGGAGCAGACGGTGAGTTAGTTGGATAATTGGTCTGTGAGGTAGAAAAAGGGGAAGTTGGTGTTGAATAAGAGGATAAAGGTGGAGAGCAGGAGAAAGGTGGAGAGGAAGAGAGGTGAGGGGAACTGAAAAGAAAGAACTAAAGAGATGAGTTCATGGACAGCTGGCGGATGAAGGGCGAGGGGGAGAGCGGGGAAAAAGAGGGAGGGGGTGATTCCTAATCTTGTTGTTTTTCTGCCTATGATGTCTCCTGTCGAAGCCGGTTTGCCCCACGCTTGTCTGAGTCCACAAACACAGCACGCCACTCTCTTTTTCCCATGCAACTCAGCACTATGTCAACCTGCAGCGTCCCAGCCACCATCAACATCCCCGTCCACACAAAGATCACACTCACCGAGAGGCTCCACACACAAACACACACATGTGCCCGCGCAAACAGCCGAAACCTGCAACACCAGCAACTTTTCCCCCCAAATCAACACACTTTTTTTATGCAGCAACAAAATCTGATAGAGCCAGAAGTTGTGATTGCTTACTACGAGTGTTTGTGATCCAGGAGGAGGGCGCGGGAACAACAGAAATTAAGATTTACCGGACTGATAACATGGAGTATGGGAAATCCAGAGAAAGGCCTGATCAGCATTCACTATTCTCTATTTCATGCAGCAGCGAGAGGACACTTGGTTATCTGAGGTGCATTTTATTATTACCACAACAACAGCACCTCCTACTGGAGGGCAACAAAACAGCAGGTGAGATGGTCAGTCAGATTAAAGGGACACAAAGTTGCTGTGTCGTGGTTTTTACGACTCGACAGGTGGAGGGATGTGATGAAGTTTTACGATGAGTCAGGGGAAGTTTCATTTCACTGTTTTTGTATGAGAACCATTCAGCAGCTCTTCAATTTCTTAATTATTTATCTTACAATTTAATTAATATACACATAATTTAGGATGTACGGGTATGCTTTAAGGACTTTGGATTAAAATATAATATTGTGTTTTAAATTACATTATATACATTGTTTAAGGGGTAAAATACACCTTAAAATTTGTCAAGAAAAAAAAGGAAACATTTTGGGTTCATGGATCCAAAGTACAACTTGAAGAATATCCCTTAAACCATTAATATATTTAATTAAATGTATCCTACTTTTAACTTAAAAGAAATGCAAAAAGAAGATGCATTACACTTTTAATAACTTAATTAACTTAATCGTACCCCCTGTATTATTTTGCAAACTTCCATGTAAATACAGGGGCAGAAGGAAGATTAGAAAACCTTTGATGAAAACAGCCGATCTGAAAGGTAAAGTCAGTTTCCTGGTGAGTTTCCACCAATGTCAGTGTGACCTCAGCATCAGTAGAAACATATAACAAATAGAAACAAGCCCATCGGGAGAAGCAGCGGCGGTTAAATGACATCACCAATCAATAAGACACTCACACCTGAGTCCACGGAGCCATCATGGAAAACTGTGAGGGGGGAGTTGTTATCTCTCCACTCCTGCTACAACTGGCAATGTTTCTGTCCCCCTGTCTGTTATCGATTTTGTCATCCAACAGAACTCAGTGACGAGCAAAGTTTCAATCTGTCGTGTTAAGCAGATGCTCCACTTAATGCAGTTTGGAGACAGAACAGGAAGGAACAGAGAACTGGTGAAACAAGCAGCTTTTCATGGTCACTTGCATTTCATGAGCATCTTTACAAGAGAGTGAAGCTGCTGTAAACATACCTGGGTCTGGTGATGTGGTCAGGTCAGATAATGATATCTGACCTGACCTGGTACTGTTCAGTACAAGTCAAATGTTTGGACACACCTTCTCATTCGGTGGTTTTTCTTTTCTTTTTATTATCTTCAACATAACAGTAAATTAACACTAAAGACATCAAAACTATGAAAGAACACAATTGGAATGATGTAGTAAAAAAAGTTAAACAACACAGAATATATTATATATTTTAGATTCTTCAGTGTAGCCACCTTTTGCTTTGATGACGGCTTTGCACACTTCTGTTATTCTCTCAGTCAGATTCATGAGGTTTTCACCTGGAATGGTTTTCATCAACAGGTTTGACTTTTCAAAAGCTAACTTGTGGAATTTCGTGCCTTCTTAATGTGTTTAATTTAATAATGTGTTTATTTCTTTACTACATAATGTCATATGTGTTCCATCATAGTTTTGATGTCTTCAGTAATAATCTACAATGTGGAAAATATAATAACAATAAAGGAAAACCATTGAATAACAAGCTGTGCCCAAACTTCTGACTGGTACTGTATATCTAACCTGACACTCCCAGATGGTTTGTTACACAAAAAACAAATAAGAGGCCGTCAAGAAATACTTGCAGGTGATTGGATGAACCATCTGCTCACGACTGGCTTCATCGTTGTCACCAACGTTGTTCTGAATGACCAGCAGCCTCTCTGTGCCGTTACCCTGAACACGCTCAGGTGAACCACTGCGGTTTGGACATAAATTATTACCACCAAAAACAAATTACTTGATCAACAAGATGGAGTCTTTATCTTGTGATCACACCGTTCTCGCATGACATTCTGAGAATCCAGCTGCCGAGCGGGGTACAAACACTGGCCAATTTATTCAGTGAAGTGTGCCAAAGTGTGCCGGTGTGGTCTTCTGCTGCAGTAGCTGAATTACTTTCTGAAATACTCAGACCAGCCCGTCTGGCACCAACAACATGCCATGTTCAAAGTCACTCAAATCACCTTTCTTGGGCTGCTGCCATGTGATTGACTGTCATGTGATTTTCCCTAATAAAGTGGCCAGTGAGTGTACACCAAGATAAAACATGTTTTCTAGTCAGTCAAAAAATACATAAATAGTCAGTATGAAATGACCACATGGTAAAGCCTATTTCCATCCTCCATGTCAGCAAAGCAGCGCTTCATTCAACAAGATCTCCAACCTGAACAGCAGATGAAAGTCTGTGTTTTAGACCCATCAACTTCCCATCCACTACTTAAAGTCTGCATTGCCATCAATCACTACTACTCCGTCAGCAAGATGGCGGTGGCGGACAGTCTGAAACGTCAATATGAGTCATATTTAGGGCCAGGATCAGAACGTAACGTATCGTCAGAATAAATGTTTGGCAGCTGGTTTTTCAACTAGCGTTTTACAAAGTATATTTCGTCATATTTTCCAGGTCTATATGTACATAACGTGCCGTGTTGCACATACAGTAAGAACCAATAAAAACACCAGCAGTGATTCTCTGTAAAGGGTTTAAACATGATAACTAACAGGCTTTTTCACAGCAGACATCTGGACTTGTCATAGTAGGAAAAGCACAGGTGTTACTAATAACATTTATGATCCATTGTGTTCAAGAGTCCCACTAAGCCATGACAGTCTGACAGTGAGGCAGCAGAAATTCACTCATGAATTTTATTATTTACCAAATGTGCTTTTGCTACTGTTGTGTATAGAATGTCCTGTGTGAAAGATACTTATGAATGGGATATAATTTATGATAATTAGCTATTAATGAGAACAATATTCAAGTGTGAAAAGAACCTTATATCTCCAGAGAAGCTCGCTCTGTAATTCACTTTGATTAAACCACCAGGATGTGAGAAACACAAACAACCTCCAAGTATCGACTTATTTATAACTGCAGACCTGACGGCTTCTTAGACAGCGAGTGAGCCTTTTCTAAATGGTCACGACGTTCTCTCCTCAAGTCTTTTTCCTCTCAGGTTTGTAATTATTAAGAAGTGGATTGTGGTTCGGATGCTCTGCAGCTCTGCAAGTGCACGGTGGGACTGTCTGCAGATCTCACTGAGAGGCAAAGACACATAACGCTAAAAGAGAATCTATACCAGCCTAAGGGATTTTTCCACAAGCTGCCAACTCTTGTTCTTATTACTGGACACCAGTAGGTCACGGAGGTATCCAAAACCTTTTATTAAATCCTTTCAGCTTTGGTCTCCGGTACACGGCTAACTGGCCTTATCCCCCCACCGTGCTCCTCTGTGGTAGAACCATTAAGAGCTCCTTCTGCTTCACCAACAGCTCATTAGTGAAATCGACCAATTTTGTCTCATATGCAGTGCTTGATAAAAAAAATAACAAGAACGCTGTCACATGCAAATTGGAGGTGAATGTGGAGTCTTTTGCGCTACCTCAACATCAGTTCTGGCTTTATTTACAGCTTATATCTGCAGCACTTCACTTCACCCCCACACTGCAGACGCACTCACACAGATACTTCAAGTCTGGACACAAAGATTCTCACTACTATTCAAGGCTGCTGCACCGCTCAGATAATTCAACCTCTGTCCTCTAAAGTGGTGTGGGAGTCTGATCGGTGCACATCATTCATTCACAGAAGGAGCGAACAAAATGGTATTAAGACATTTGTTCAATTTGAATCCTGAACCGACCCATGCACTAACTTTTATGTTCCTTAACATCATATCTAAGTAAGCTTCCTGAAATATTGTGTGGAAAACATTCTCCATCTATGGTTATCACATTTGCATTATAAATGCACATACATTTACGTTCACTATATTGATCCCTGGTGGGCTTTTGTTACAGTTGCTGCTGTACACGAAATAGAAATAAGTAAGTCTGTAAATAAAATAAAAAAGATAAGATAAAAAAGTAAATTTAGTAATAGTAAATATACAATATAATATACAAATGTCTTAAGAAAATAGAGATATGTACAAAGAAATAAAAAATAGAAATATGAAATATAGAAATACATTTAAAGTAAACACAGAGATGTACAAATATGGATATATGTAACAACCCTGTTATTGCACATGATTTCTATAGAAAGCCATGGAGAGACTTCCTGTGGTGCATCTCGGTTGGAAGCTTAATGTAAGCACATTGACTTGTTATCCCCAAACCAAAACTTTAACATAAAATTCTATCAAACTTTATTATAAATCATTTAGATATAAATTAATTCCCTCTTTACCCCCATCCTCCTTATTTTCTGTTTTAGCTGTAAACTGTAAACAAAAATGAGCATATTGTGGGTTAGTATATTCCCCATTTTAACATGCTTGCTAAATGTGGCAAATGAACCTCACATTAAATTGTCGTTTAAGTTTATTTCAACAGCCTGCTCAATGTCAGTTTGCAGAGTTTTGGTATAAAAAGACTGAGACTAGACGACTCAAGTGTCTGTGTGGTCCTCGAATAAGCATTCAACAGATCACTGGCTTGTTTCTGAGCCCTTTGATGTCTTCACTGCCCAAGGCCGCTGCACTCTTAAAGGAATAATCAGTGACATTTAGCTGCCTTGTTGTACAAAATGAACATAATATATCAGTGGGCGTTTGCAAGTGGCGAACAATGCCTGTTGTTTGTCTGCAACTTCACTGCTGTCTTCTGCTCCGTGTTACTGTGAACACTAACCTTGGAAAAAGGAGACTCTGGCATGTCTTTGTCTAACTGAAATATCTTACATTAAAGAGAAAGGCGCAGTCATATCTATACTTCACATCGTCTCCAGTGAGCGTTATCTGCTGAAAAGAAGATGATCATTTGTGCCGAACAGGATTCCAGCAGATAATAAAACAGTCTCCATCAAAGATTCCACCTTCATGGAAATAATGGGACACGGCCTCACGAGGAACACAGTTACTGCAGGAAATCAAACAGTCGCTGCACAGTAAGTAGCACCGCCTGTTTCCGCCAAAGCGCCGTCTCCTTGGCAACTAAAAACACGTTCTGAACCCAGTTCCCTCAGATGAGAAACTTGAGAGGAAACATATCGTCATGACACAGAAAGTAAGAAATGGAGGCTGAAGAGGGTGCTTACCCACTTCCACTGTGAATCAGACAAGTAAAGTGGCGACATTTAGCAACACAATGGCAGGTCAAGAGAGCATTTGCCTGGAAGCGCTTATCTACATCTGCAACCTGTCGCCATAACAGAACACATGTTCCCCGACTGAAGAACGGGATCACCTGGAGGTCATCTGAGGCCTGCAGCTCACACTGGATGGGGCACGCAGACAGAAAGAGGGACTGAAGCCGGATGGGCTGAAACAGCTTCTGTGTGCGTGAACTCAGTTGGGTGCTCGGGTGTCAACCGACTCTGTAATAGTCATGTTATAGTTCTAACGTCTTACCCAAGACAATGGTTGCATATCCTGCCTGCTTGCTCTCAGTTTATTCAAGCTTGTGAGCCAGCTGTGATCCTCCCTGCTATGAAGAAAATAACAGAATACAAGCTCACGAGTCTTGATAACACATATGATCTCAAGGAATTGACATACTGGTCTCAAACTTCATGCCAGCATTTCGTTAAATGTGATTTATTAAATATGCAATGTGTAATAAACGCTACATGCTCCAAACTCATATAGGCCTCCTCCCATCACGACAACGAATGTTGCAGTTTCCTAAAAAATCTAAAGCAATCCAACTTCTTGTCTTTTGGTTATCTTATAATGAACCAATCTACTTTTTCGATCATGTCGCTCATCTGCTGGGTCCACAAAATCAAAATTTTCAGTAATTAATTATACAAAGAGAGCTGAGATGAAGAGAGACTACCATCGTATCTTCTTCACATATGGCGTCAGCCTGTAGTTTCACTTCACAGTTTCACTTCACGCTTTTTTTGGCTTTATTGACAGTAGTAGTAGATTGAATGAAAGAGGGAGACAGAGGGGAAGACATGCTGGAAAGGGCCACGAGCCAGACTCAAACCCGGTCCACCCGCTCAAGAGGACATCGCCTCAGTGTGGTGCACCACCACACCCCCTAAACTGCTGCCTTTTAACCAGATGTAATTGCTCTGTTGAACTGTATGGGCTAAACATTCAAAAGTAAATCATTCTCATCCTATTGAATGAGACGATAACGATCTGCTGGCCGACCAGCAGGTGGAACTGACCCCTGCTCGCCCGCGTGCTGATAACACTGATAATGTCCATTCAATTGTCTGATAACAATTGAAACCAGTGGCAGGGATATCAATCTGTTTGCATTAATGGCACGTAACATATAAAGGTGTCTAACGTCTTAGACAGGGATCATGATCTCTCCCACATCAGGCTGTCTAATTCCAGAGTCAACAGACTAACTGGATTTCGCCTCAGGGATAAATAAAGTAATTTTGATTTGATTTGATTGATAAGCGTCCACCTGTTGACACCTTTCTAACATTTTTAGACTTGAAAGCAACAAGATGAGGCTGACAGCTTTTTATCTAAGATCAATAGTGAACTTTTGAACTCCACTATTTGGGTGGTGGTTAGCAGCAGATTTGAACTCTGATTTAATATTTTGGCATCGTGCTACATGAAGAACTGATTTTATTTGACTTTCTGAAAACGGCCCTTTGAACTGTCAAAGTGCCTTTCTACCTCTTCAGCTCGACTAAAGATACGACAAATTTCACAAAAGCCCCATTATAGGGATACTTATAGAGACACTTCTTCACTTGTTTGTTGCGTATTAGTTTGAGTCACCTGGATGTCTGTGTTTGTCACAGAGAGAAAGTGTGAGCTGGTTAGAAGAATGTAGATAAAGACAGGGAGACGGGAACGAGGGAGTGGCTGTTTGCAATTGGACAAGCACTTGACCTTTTCCTCTTTTTTTTTCACCACATGCTGCTCCACCTCACTTCAGTAGCACACACATACACAAACACACACAGATGCAGACAGGCCCTTGGGGTGTGTTTAGCCCTGAGGTTGCCATCTGTACCTGCCTGTTTGGTATGCAGAGGGTTCAGCCCTCCAATCCCAGTGAAGCCTATTCCCTCGTAGCTGTTTGTGTCTCTACCTGCCTCCACTTAGCATCTGTATTGTGTCTATGCATATTCTTACATATGTGGGTTAATTTTCACTTTTGTCTCCGCATGCAAGTGCACTTGTTTTGTTTTTCTTTGTGTGTTTTCTTGATGTTTTTATCCTTGTGTGGGTGTGTTTTGCAGGGTGTGCGTGAGGAGATGGATCTTAAAGTATGGCGCTGACTTTCTTGCAGCATCAGGGACTAATCCTTCAGCGTTGGGAGACCAGCTGTTATGCACGACAGTGAGCTCGCCTTAAAAGCTTCACGTGTCTCCCGGCTAAGTGTGTAAATTAGCCCGGATGTATTTTATTATGGAGATTTTATTGTGATATGCATGTACAGTTGAATAGCCGCTCAGGACTATTTTGTTACTCACTCTGTATTTAGTATGTGTGTGTGTATGCTTAGATCTTCTGTGTGCTTTGTTGACATGCAGTGAGAGCACCACTCCCAGACTGAAATGAACAGAGAGAATGGATCAGCAGTATTTTTTAATTAGTGTAAGATTTTTTTTTCTTTTTGAGCATTGAGCGCTTGCATGGGGAAAGGCTTGATGAGAATGTTCATATTTGCCTCCGATTCCACGTCCCGTCAATGATATTTAAAACTTAATTAACAGATGATCAATAGTGTTTACACTGTAAAGCGACTGGGGCAGATTCTAATTAGAATATCCATACATTATTAATGACATTAGCAAAGTCTGAAATTAAAAGGAGACAACTGCCGCGTTCAATTAAGCCAGCACTCACAGAGAAAAAGTGGAGGCAAAAGAGCGAAGATGAAAGAAAGAGAGTGAGTTAGTGAAGTGTTGTTAAAGGAATACATGGACAGGAAGTGATGATGATCAAAGTCCAGCAGAGTCAAAGAGTCGGTCAAGGTGGCTGAAGGGTATGACTGAAATTAATTAGAATAAAGTCCCTATATGAATCCCAGTGTGATAATCACACGTTTCACAGAGAAATGCAAGCAGTGACCCAAGTTGCCCATAAAGCTTGTGGAGGTTGAATATATACGAGTCATTACAGTAAAAGATATGCATCTGAGCGCCTCTACAGTAAAAACAAGGTGTTTACATAACATGAACATATGCCACAACATAAATACCTTTGAGGATAATTATGATTTATTGCATCTTGGGTAGCTTTTATAGCTTTGGCCATCTTTCTGTCAGCTATGATGACGCTGTCCTCATCAAAGTGATTGATGAGACTGAGAAACATGGAAAATATCATAAATAATAATATAAACAATAATAAATGTAAATTACTACAGTATATGGTATGGTAACCATTTGGAGTCTTGGGCCATTTTAGTCATCTTTGAATCCAACATTCTGCCTGTATATACCACTAAAAAAAATATTTCCCGCACAACCTCATCTATACGACCTGATGACTATTCTTCCACTTTGACTTTCTGGATCAATGTTTTGAACCCAATAACACAGGAAAAAAAACATTAAATCAGATTATTTTCCTACTTGCTAAAAACAATATCACATATAAAAAGTAAAATCTATTTAAATATATATACATATTTTTATACTAAATATATTTGACCTCATCAAACACAAACTGCCAGCGTTACGAGGTTGGCAGGGTAAAGTCCAACTGATTTAGACAATAAAAGGCATCCAAGACACCTCCTTACAACCCTATGCTAACCTTTTAGCTTCATACCCAAAGTGCATGTGACTTCCTGCATGCATTAGCACTGAATGTTGTCATTGGACAAAACTCAAGACATGCAGAATCACCCAGTGGTTCAGAGGGATACTGAGCTGGAAAGCTGTGCACAGCTATTTGAACCAGCATATGATTCTGTGGATGTTTGAGTGACAACTTAACCATCTGGCTTTGTTTTCTCTTTTCAAATAAATATTTTTCATGGATTTTGCCCAATAAGATTTCTTTTTTTCCCCCCGTTGAGTACAATCTTTTTTTTTATTACTGATGGTAAAGATGTCCAAAGCCACACAACAAAATAAGACCCAGGTTGTAATCAAATGTAATTATCCTTTGACTCCCCCATCGGAGCGACTTTAACACTCAATTTCAGTAGTTAAAATCAGCCTCAGTGCAAAAAAGAGACTGTGAGATCCAAGCCTGAGAATAACATGTGAAGATGATCTTAAGTTCATCTTGGTTCAGCTGCTGCCACTTGTGTCAGGGGAGTAAGAAAGAAACTTCTGAGGATGAAATGTAAGAAACTCCAATTGAGCTAATTACAAAAGGAGCTTAAACACTCATAATTAGCCTCTTCTATTGTAGTATCGGGTTATCACAATGTCATGTCAATGTAATTTTAGAGGGAAGTGGAGGAGAAGTGGAAAGAAAGTGGATTTAGAATTGAAAAGTAGCACTTAGAGGCTCAGCTGGGAATCCACTTGGATCGTTCAGACGCATTTGGTCCCCACCAGTGGCTTAAATGGCCATTATACTTCACCGACGTAACACACATGGATGTAAGAATTTCAGACGGGAAAGCAGCGAGTTCATTTGTCCGCCAGTAGAGTTCTTTGTTGAAGTTAATTCAACTTGGGTCTCACAGAACATTTTAAACGGTATGTAAGAAAAGAAAATGAAGAATCAGGACCTTATAAAACAGTGTTTTAGTCATTTAGTGCTGCATCGAACAATTATTTTCTCATCAATTTATCATCTGATCTAAAAAAATGGATATTACAGTTCCCCAGAGTCCAAGGTTACATCTGCTAGTCAACAATCAACTGTGCTCCGAATTCAGGAATTAAAACAACATCCAATGCAGAAAAGTGCCATTCAATTGTCATTAAGTTGGAATTCCAAGTCAGACATAAGCACACCTGACGCCACAGCGACGGAAATTGAATATTATGCTTTGTAAGAAATTTTTAAGATCTTGACAAAAGCTTTCCATAAACAAACAAATGCACACAACTTGTAGTTATTACGCACGGAATCTGCTAACAAAAATTTGAGCTGCTGTATGTTAATTGAATAAGCAGGACACTTTATATGCTGCTTCTCTTTGCTGATGACGCTGTGGTAATTAATGTACGTCCTCTGTAGATGCTTGTGTTCAAACAGTAGTTCACTGCGAGTGGCCATGCTTTCCTGAGCAGATGCACTTAAATGCATTTAGATCAGCAGCTGGGAATACTTGACTCGGAATGATCTGCTTCTTGAATCGGACAACAGCATGAATTCACAAACATTTCAATGATTTTTGTACAAATTAAACAATCTGGATGTTCTGTGCTAATTAGAGAGCTTTGAATGTGCTGTCACGCTGTTATTAGTGTTTTTGTTCTCAGATATTTCTCGAGCAAAAGACATAACTAGAAAAATCTCAATCTAAAATGTATGTATTTATTTATTTAACGATCCTTGAAAGCAGAGTGTCTCAGGTCACTGGTTCCCGAACATTACCTACATGAAGGAGTGAAAAGCATTTGAATTTGTACATGTTCGGGCTATTTAAACCAACCAAAAGCCATGGATGCTAGAATATTCCACTGAAAGGCCTCTCCAATAATGCTTCTTTAATTGGTCCTGCAGAGATTAACAGAGTCCTATTGAAGCAGAGCATACGACCCTGAAGCTTCAGAGGCACGATGAATTGCTGACACTGTACAGTGAGCGTAGTAAGCACAGATACGATTCTCGGTGTCATTCATCAGAGGGTAATAGATGTGCCCAGTAGGGCAGAAAACAAGAGAAAGCGAGGAGCGACGAGGAGGAGAGAGGCAGGAGGGATACATTCATTTCATCTGCGATGAAAGACAAGAGGCACAATATCAAGACATTTGGGAGGCCATCTTTCACCGTCTCTTTACTCTGGTCTTGTGCATGACTGTGTGTGTGTGTGTGTTTGGGAAAGAAAAGGGTAATTTGATTTTCTGTCCCTCATCTTCTGGCAAACAATCAGGATGACCGGGCAATCTAGTCCACTGAGCTTCCAGCTTCACTTAAACTTTCAGCCCTGAAACACAAGCTTTTCCTCTTTGTTTTTCTTTTTCTGCAGCAAAAAAATATTGGTGCATGAACACACAAGCACATACAACTGAAACACACACACACATGCATTTATGTGTGCGCATACACACACACACACACACACACACACACACACAGTCTCATCTCTCACACTCCGTAATTAAGCTTTCATCATTGATTCTGGGGGCGTTTTGGCCATGTAACCTTATGCCAGCAGCAACATTTCTTGCATTTATAACACAAGTGAGTGCGTCTGTCTTATTTGTTTTGAGTGAGTGTGTATGTGCTTGTGTACGAGTGTGTGCGTGGGGTCGTGTTTCCTTGGATACACTGATGGGCTCTCAGACCGCTTGTAGCGGTCCATTAGAGATCAATGGGATCCCTGCTCCTAATTCCTACTATCAGGGCGCCTCTGATCCTTATCTGCTGTGTGGAAAATGCAGTCAAAGCCATTTCATCCTGTCACACACACACACACAAACACACACATGCTGCATACAGTATGCATCTGCATTAATGAACTCACATGTATGCTTTCCAGCTATGTGTATGTGACGATCCATGCACCCACACTGACAAATCTTCCAGCCGTCAGGTGCACGAGTGTGTGTGGTGAATGAGAGGGAGATGAATGTCTATTGAAGTCTTAAGCAGAGATCATCATCGCTGTGAATGGGCCGTGAGGTGATGGTGGTTAGACCGTGAAAGCCAAAGCTCCTGAGCTCAGGATCTGTAGCTCAAACTCATAGCCGGAGAAACCAGCCGGCACAGTAATAAAGCTGCAGACTGAGGGAATTGCTGCTCTCAATGCATTTTTTTTTTTCAAATTGTAAGTTCCCATTTGAAAGATTTAATTTAATGATATCCTCAATTTTCCCCAAGAAACACAGGAGTGTAATATTATACTGCATAAAAAGCCAAAAACTGCAGTAACAGTGCAGTGAAATTAGTCTGATCTCACTTTGATATATGACACGACCACGGCCTTTTAACGCCACATTACATGCCAGCAGCACCATGGAAACAATGGGGAGTCAATTAGGATCTTAGGGGTGGACACATGAACTCCCAGATTCAACAGAAATACGTTTAAATCAAAGGGCTGAGCTGCCTTGGCAGAGGTCTACGCTCTCTGAGTGCTTTTCTAGTTTGCTGATGTTTTATTAGCATTCAGTTAGCAAAACATTTGCTAGATTATCTTGGTCCAGACAATTGTGTAGGCATATGACTTTTAGATAGACATCATTACATCACTGTAATAGGCAGCTAGCTATAAAGACCTACTTTGTAAGGATCAAAAGCTTTACCTATCTTGGATTTTGTACTATATTTCTCTTTTATGGACATTTAAATGCGTTTTTACTTACACTAACTTCTGATGTTGAACAACTGAAAGATGACTAGACTGGTCACGGATAAAGACAGCTACCACAGATATGTGCGCTAACCTCCAAGTTGTCGGTGTTCTGTGGAGATCTGCTACCTATCCAGATGCGCTACCTTGTTCTTCAACTCATAAGTTTGAGCATTATTTAATAGAGGATATTTTTCCACCCAAATGTGCTACCCCTGAAAACTTGTAATGTAAAGGTGTAATATAAGACTATAGTGGGAGCATTATTTGATAGGGCATATTGTCTATTAAAATGTGTTACTCCTAAAACTAACAACATTTGAGGACTGAAATATGCTTCCCAACCTGGTCTCATGAAAAATTACATGAAATTACCATGTTTGTTTGTTTTTTAACGCTGCAGTAGTGCTTGCAGAATGTAATGTGTGTATGGAAACAATGCTAATGTGAAGTCCATTCATCAGCGGAGCGTTCTAAAAATAGCACACACGTCATTATACACACATGAACAGGTCACCGTCAATAAAAGGCTGCAGTTTCTGTGAATTTATGCTACAAAACCACTGACCTAGGTGTAGGGCAAAAAACTGCCTGATAAAACTGGTGAGTATCTATTAAAGACAAAAGAGTGAATAAAAATACCTGAAATACCAGAAGTGAAGCTGTGGGAATGACTAAAAAATGCCCAAAGTGAAGCTAAATAAGTCACGTAAGTTACATAAACAACGCAAGTTATGCAGAAAAATGCATTTCACGAGCCACAGAAGTTACATACAAAGTGTAAATTGAGTTTAAAGTAGTTTACTTTTGTTTTCACACTGGACACGAACCCCGTTCTCATGGGTAAAAGTCGCTGTTAAAACAAACATGTCACGAAATGATGTGAGATCAGGCTGGGAAAAGCAGAGCGTAGCATTTTTCAACAGAACAGCAACATCATCCCTGAGTGCGCCATAATTCCCATTCCCTATTCTACCAATTAAACAGTTTTATTGCTGTTTTACTCTAAGTGTAAGAAACAGAATCTGTGTGGTTACGTGCTTGTCACTGCTGTACACCATGTGTTTGAATTTCTGTTCATCTATGGACTTGAAGTTGGCTTCTTCACAAGTTTCTGTACAGGTTTGTTTGTTTCTGTGTGTGTGTGTGTGTGTGTGTGTGTGTGTGTGTGTGTGTGTACTGTTTCCTTATCAGTTGTGACTTCCATTGTGGGGCTGCTGTTGTGCTCCTGAGTGTAATTTGAAGAGGTAGGTTACTGTTAGGGTAAAGCGATACAGCGGTAAACGCCATTGTTATACGGGAAGCAGAGGGATAACGGAGCGGTCTAGATTTCAGAGACGATCTCCAGCTGCTGTTATCGCACAGCAGTGTAATGAAACCTTTACTGGTCAGAAACAACGGGGGACATCCTTCCTCTCTCTCGTCCTTTTTGTCCTCGCCTTGTTCCATCCCCGCATCCCTCCCTCTCGTAACCTTTCTTCATCCTCTCGTCTCCTCTCTTTATCTCTCCCATCCTCCTTCTCCTAACCTTCTCCCGTCATAATCTCTTGTTTTTTCATTTCCTCTTTCTTCATCTTATCCTCCCATTCATCACGTCACTTTTCCTGCATCCTCTTTCCTTCATCTTTTTCTTCTTGCTATTCATTTTCAGAGACACTGACTGTTTTGTAACCAGTGAGGAAACACGGAGGATGAAAAGCAGGAAAAGATACCTGCTTTATTATCTCTTTCACTTCATCTTGTGCAATTCCGCGCTGCCCTTTTTTCTCCTCCTTTCAGCAGCTCAAAAGACTTATTTTATCAACCTCTGTGGAAATGTCAAACACATTTTGGGTAAAATTACAACACAGCTCCGTCTTTGGTGGTGCATCGGAAGCCGCAGCAGAAGCAAATAGAAGCTTCTGAGGAAAAAGGGGAAAAAAAACCTCAAGATTGTTTCGCTTGAGAAATCCCAGATTTAAGCTTCTCAGACAATCAACCAATTTAGTTAATAAACAAATTTTCACAATAAGGCTCGGCGTTTTTGTTGTTTGCTGCTCTTTGTGAGCTTTTGAAGGCCCCCAGTGGTCTTAGAAGTTGGAGATTAATTACTTTTCTTTTCCGGTCCAGCAAATTAAAGACAGCTCAGAAGAAGCCCTCAACACGTAATCAACTAATCAGCCTCAACATCCCCCGACGCCACCACACTCCCACCCCCCATTCTTATCATTAGAGGGCGTCATACCGCTCACTTCAGCTCTCTGAAGATCAGTCCATCACACAGACTAAAAACAGAAAAACGCTGTGCATTCTCCCACTCAAAAAGAGATTTATTGATATACTTTTTCTTTGATGGAGGGCCAAAGCGGTCTCGTAAAAAGGGCCCATTCTCGCCTTGGATGTTTGCAGGCGTTGTTTAGAGGCCTGGGTGGTAAAAAAGCCTCAGAGGTCCACTGGTCGAGTGGCTGGTGTTTACCCCCAGGGCAGTGGAGGGAGGCAGGCACGGAGGACCTGGGAACTCCCCCCCCGCCCCCTCTGCGCTCTCACCGAAGCAGAACAGCGGCGAGCTTTCACAGCAGAGAAACCACAGAGACGCAGGAGGCTGATAAGAGTGAAACAAGCCATTGAGTCTGGTTAAAAGAGAAGTTTTTCATTCCTCTATAAGTGTGGGAAAGAGTTATGCCATGGGAAAAAAGATATGTGATGGGAAAAAATGTCTATGGTGCTGAGAAACAAGGGAGTGTATAAAAGAGATTTAATTAAAAATCGACTCTTGATGGGATTACTTTTGAATTGGAAGATTTTTGTTTAATTCGCCGACTCGTTTTCTGCCTTCAGTCTGACCTTGAGTTGCCTCGACTGCATCCAACCTCCACATCTGATAGAGGAGATCAAGCACCATCCTTCTTTCTCTCTCCATCTATCTCCTTTCCCCTCCTCCGTCCACCTCTCCATCTGCCTGCCCCTGCACTCTTCCTCTCCCCCTCTTTTCCCTCCTTCTGTCGTCTGTTCCTCTCTCCATCCTTGTCCCCGCTCCACTCTGAAACAAGACTGATGAAAAGAACAACCGATTCTTTATCGCCTGGCCCTGATTGTCATCACATCTCTAATCTACTGGACCCAGCAATCCCACCATTCAACTTGTGGTATTTCTGTGTGTGTGTGTGTGTGTGCTGTAAGTGTGCATGCATGTGTGTGTGTCAAGCCTCAGATTGATAAACCGATAGCATCTCTCTCTCTCTGTCGCCGTTCTTCTGCCCACAATGGGCCTCATAGACTGTAATAGTGCTTTCTTTCTCTCTCCATCACTCTCTGTGGCATTGTGGCACAGTCTGTTCTACAAAAAGTAGTTTTCACATCACTATTTTCTAGATTGGCCAATTTTCTTTGTGACAAGAGAGCTGAACAGGTGCCCCCGTGAAGTCTCCCGATGCCATATTGGCACACAACTTAGGAGTCAGGTCACAGCTTCGGTTCGACTTTTTCCAGAGGGAAACACGCAACAATCACAGTTGGTTTCTTTTGTGTTTGACTCCAGAGAGGACAATTATGCTATACAGTAAAAAACACGCCTCCAGGGTCCCGCCAGCGCTTTCACTGATGAGCTTGGGAAATATCGTTGCTATCTGTAGCATTTTGTCCATTGTAATGTCTTCATTGTAGTCACACAATCTAAATTCCCTCTGAATGCACAATCAGTGGCTCTGGTTAATGAATACAGCTGCCTTCTCTGACCTTGGCAGAGATGAGTGAGTCCCTATTGCCCACACATGCATGATTACACACACACACACACACACAAACAAGAGCATCTGCACAAGCACATTGAGCGCCCTCGCTGTCAACGCAGCGAGGTAAATGAGTCTCCGCTCAATAGTCCAGGCCTCTAGTGGTACAAATTATCATTGTATTCATGAGCTGACAGACCCGTAACAGCTGAATATCGGCTCCCCGGCTGTGATGCTGGCAGTTACAAGTACAAATTATGTGTTTTTTTTTTAACTAATCAATTTATCGACCAATCTATAATGAGAAAGCATATGTGCGTCAAACACACTCACTCACACAGAGAGTGTCAGTGTCCGGAGGTCAACGGGAATTATGAATGTAATGTAACCAGTGTGTAAGCTGATATTTGTTAAGCGTTGTTAAGCTTGCTGTGGAAGGCGTCATTTACAGAGCTGCCTGGTCCCCCGTCTGCTGCACCCCGTGGTGTACGTCTATCCATCAACAGAGCGCGCTCAGGAATACAGTATTTGTTTGTTTAAAGAATATCCATTTCAGCAGGCAAACAGAGCGTGTGTACATTAGCTATTTATAACCCCCACATGAGCATAACTGTGCCCGCCGGACACAAACGGCCCACGCTTATGGAAAGCTGTACATCACGCTATGGATTTATATTAGACACAGAATCAAAACATATGCCCCGATTCAGAGTGTGTGTCTGTAAGTGTTGGACAAAAAGTGCGCTCAAGCTTCATACGTCCAGAGCGGTTTCGTGAATGCCTGGAGTGGTTTTTCTGTTGTTGCGCCTTATTGAGAACTTGGGAAATGTCTCTGCAGACCTATTCACCGTAGAAGAGTGGTTCGGAGAAAAAAAAAGTTATTCATGCCACTCTTCAGTAACTCATGACCTTTTCCCCTCCAAACATTTCTACTGTGTGTCCATTCTTCTCTCCTGCTCCTTTTCAGTGAATCGTCTTCCTCCATCTTTCTCTGTCCTTGCATCTTGCTCTGAAACCTTTGTGTCCATTATTCTTCCAGGGACTACATCTTTCACTGCTCTGTCATTTCAGACTCACTCTTTATATACACAGTCAAAAGCACCAAAAGCATGTTTTCTTCTAAGCCTCTCCATCTTCCTCTGATTTTTGTTTTGTCACCTGGATTTGAAAATACAGATAAATGATAATCACTTGATTGCCACCACGGTGCTCGTTAACAATGGTAAGTCATCAATCAATGCTAATTTGGAGGGCCAATTTTCTTAGCGAACTCAATAGGCAGAAAAAGAAAATCAGATTAACACTGATGTATCACCCACCCACGTGAAAAACAGCTGCAGTGACATACAAGTTATGCTTTGTCACTGAACACAACAGCCCAGTGGAAATAAAATCTTATGAAAAAGTGTTTTCTTTATTTCTGAGGATACAGTATTTCAGTAATAATCTTGTAGCATAAAAAATCTGAATTCATATTATTATATTTAAAAAAAGCAAAAGTATATCAAGTCTTGTCTCTATTTTATTCAACTGAAACTCATTCCATTATTATTTTTTTCAGCATCCCAACCTTCTTGGAACTCTTGTTGTATATATAGGCATCGTGATCACAACAACTGTGTGTACATCACTATCTTCACTCATTCTGCTTCACAACAATACATCACTGTTTACTCTTTCGGACCAACTGTGTATGTTTGTGTATTTTGGATGCAAGCAGAGTTGGAAATCACACAGCGCTGGGAGGCAACCCGCGAAAGCTTTAGATTTAATGGCCGGTTGGTAAATAATTTCAATGCAAACACTGGCAGTTGGTTTCCAATCTGCTGGGGACGGCTGAGAAATATCCACACAACAAAGACGGTTTAATTCAAATGCTTTGTTGTGGGTAAATTTTTTGTCGTGGGGAGAAATTTGTTGATTGAAGTGATTAGATGACTTTGAATCTTTTAATCAGTTGATTAGAAGTTCAGACCTGCATTGAGTCCGACGTGCCGTTTGTTACTGGTTGCTGTTATGATGAAGTGATTTCTTTATAGAGTTACCACACTGAGGGAAATATGGGGGCAAAATATATTTAAAGATGACTAAATTCTGAGATATTGTATGAGTAGAGCAATGATTACAGTGACCAATGACTTTTTCACATGGCATGTGAATATTACATTAAAAAAGGCCAGAAGGTTGTGAACCAGGTGATCAGTGTTCATTTCCAGTTTGAATCAAAACTGTCAATGTTGAGTTATTTAACTTAAAGGGGCAGTACACCATATTCAGAACATTATGATAGCAGCAAACAAATGTGCATGAAAGTACCCAGTATGTCAGAAAGTGCAGCTGAAGGGAGTTCATAAGCAACAGTATGCTACGAGTTAGAAACGTCACTCCATCTGTTTTACTAAAACTAACCAGTGGTGGAAGAAGTAATCACATCCCTTACTTACGTTAAGGTACAGAAATACTCCACTATAAGTCCTGCATTCAAAACTTACTGAAGTAAAAGTACAGAAGTATCAGCATCAAAATGAACTTAAACTATCAAAAGCAAAAGTACTTGTTTTGCAGAAAATCCCAAATATATCATTATATTAACATAATGATGCATTTATGAAAACAGTAATTTTATAAAAATGTGTAATAATTTTAAATGTATCATGTTTTTCATGGTTAATCTTGACCTGAAAAGTAACTAAGCCTGGCAACTAAATGTAGTGGAGTAAAAAGTACAATATTTGCCTCTAAAATGTAGTGTAGCAGAAGTATAAAGTTACATAAAAGGAAATACTTAAGGAAAGTACAAGAAACTCAGAATTGTACTTAAGTACAGCACTAAATGTGAATGTACTTAGTTACATTCCACCCCTGAACCTACCAAGTAGTTTTGTTGCCTAACGATGACCTTGAACCGAGCTAGTTACTGCAGTGTTGCCAACTAACTACTATTAGCCAGAAAAGAACATTAATATTAGAAGAAACACTGAAAAATATCATCATTATGTCAAACCAGGCAAAACGTTTGTTAAACAACCCGCAAGCTAATAAAACACTGAAACAATCCACCAATCCACCACCCAAATGATCAGAAAAACAAACATCTGGCAGCATCTCGTGTGCATGAAATCTTTCAGATCCGGTTACTTTGAAATGATATAATACAGTTTACCCTTCCATGTGTTTGACATTGTGTTTGTCAGAAGCATGCCAACGCTGTTTGTAATCCTAATGCCTCGTGATTAAAACATTTGAAACATATCCAATTATTTCCAGCGTGCTGTGTCAACCAATCAAACGTCACGAGGAAAATCTGAACATATTACACACAAACCGGCTTCAGGCAGAGAAAAGGACACACAGCAAGACACAGACAAACACACATGCAACACAACAATAAGAAAAACTGCAATTGCAGTGGCTTTATTGGACCACACACCACTGTCATTGACAAACAACCCATTATTTGTCATACAAGCATGTGTTTAAAATGTGCACACTGAGATGCCATGCAGGTCTACAGCTGCAATCAAATGATGAAAAAAGGGTTGAAAAGTACTGACAAAAGCTTTAACTACAACAAACCATTTCAATTAAATATTTTGGCTGCACAGGTGCATTTTAGCTTCACCTGGTCCTTGCGTCTGCACTCAGTTGTCATTGTGTTATTTCCTGACTTCAGAGTTTCTGTGTACACATTTGATTAAGGATTGCATATTGTAGATCCAGTTTTAACCACTTTTTGATTGTCTCACCCGCTGTCTCCCAACCCATTTGTTTCTTTCTTCTTAAACTCCTCACTCTGTAGACTTCCATCCCTCCCTCCTTAACTTCCTCCCATCCCTGCTGTTGTCAGACTCCGGTCCAAAAGCCAAGGGCAGCTGCCCGCGGCTCCATCCCGCGATGGGCCGATTTGATGATGTGATATGATTCGATATTAGCAATGGTGAAGGTCTAATTTACACACGCCGCCAACATGGAGGGCGGTTAGCTGACAGATGGTTTAAAGAATCTGCATTCAAGTCGGTGAAAGCTCGAGGCTTAAGGCTCCTCACGCCTGCACATGATAAACAGAATGTGTGTGTATTGGCTCTGTGCGAGTGTGTGTGAATGTGCATCTGCTGTGTATGTTGCATTGTGTGTTTGGAGCTCAGCGGTTCCACATGCATGCATTGAGGAATTAATGTGTGCCGCTGTCAGTGCATGTGTGAGGAGCGTCTTTGGGTGTTTGCTGGGCACAGAATCAGCAGAATGCCACTGGAATGAGAATAAGTGTGGCTTTGCCATGGCAACAGACGAATGCCAGAGCAGACGGGAGCAGCAGAATTAAAGCCCAGCGCTCATCACAGCAGAGGAAGAAGAACGAAGGACCTGATTAAACACAACCATCTCTCCTCCTGGAGCCCTCAGCCCTTTTCATCCTCCATTTCAGTCTGCTGCTACAAAGCGAAACCAGCTCCCCGACGCCTGCAGACTCACGTGGGCGCAAACCCCATTACAAGCAGGAATGCAGCTTGTGCTGATTTTTATTTCTCGCATGCTCACGCAGTTAACGTCCGTGTGCTCAGTGACACAAACACAGACGTGATAACACGTCAAGAAATGCAGTTAATCTGCGCCAAACAAGTGATGCATCACCTCCGCGAGCGCTGCTGCGCATCAAGGTAGATGTCAACTTGATAAGTGATTCAGAGTTTAAACTTGTCTCCTGGTTGCATCACAGAAATCTTTGACTGATTCATAAGCGCTCGATAAAGTGAAGTGCGACACACACACACATCTACACGTTCACACACAGCAGGACTCTGACTAAGTGCAGTGATTGATAGCTTCCCATGCGCTGCACAGTAGTTGGGCTAATTGCTAGAGTGTGAACTCAGTGGCTGTTTTTTGGCTCCATCCACAATGTCCCAAAACACACTGGGCTAATCCTTTTCCTTTTACTATTTTTTTAGGGTCAGCAGGGAGGTCTGCACCTCTTTTTCACTGAGGCAGCAGAAATGCACGGAGGGACAGAAGATTAGGGCACAGGGTGGAGAGTCACGTCAGGTCAGCAGGTTCTTGAGGTAAGGGTCTTACCCTTTTTCTTTTCTTTCTGAACACATCCCATTTATTATTACTGAATCATTCATTATAAGAAAAAAAAAAGCTGAAGAACCATTTCTCACAAATACAGATTTTTTTGGCGTTTTTTTTCTACCTTTGAGATACATTTTAAGGCTGAAGAAAAGATACTGAAGACCTAAGGGATCCCTTGGTACCAGCCATGTCATGATATCAGGAAGGGGGTGAAATAAGGCTAATTTAATGAGGCAATTTTCGAAGCAGCCCTCTGACCTCAAGATATCTGAATGAAAATGGGCTCCACGAGTACCCACTTCATCTTTCATTAGAGATTTATGACCAGAACAACTTTACACACATCTCAAACTAATCTTCAGGTCCCCAGCTTTCAGATGGTTTGCACCACGTCTCTGTGGCATCTACACTTGACCTTTTATCTCCCCCTGAAAATGCCAAC
>CAFUXE010000742.1:118807-140128 GCA_903364295.1 Serranus cabrilla
CATCTTCCGTCTTTGTCCAAATGATATTAGTTTGTCCAATGATATTAGCCGAAAGAAATTAACAATGCCGCCAAATTAAAAAAGATCACTCTGTGACCTTGCAAAGACAATTATAGCCGCTCATTTTGGTCGCGCTGATGAGTTTCTTGTAGGTTCTTCATCATAAGCTAAAGAAAGCGCGGCTGACATCAAAGGCGGCGAGCCTGACGCCACTTTAGTGTAATTCATACTGACGTGCATGGTGTAGTGACCGTGGAGAGTCAGCTAGGGGTAAGAGCTAAACAATGTCCAACGCAACAAAATTTCCTCCACATTTCCTCCCCTTATAGTCGGTGCTGTCAAAACAATTATCCACATCTGTTACTTTTATCACGTCTATTTTTAGTTGAGCACAGTTTGAATTTTCTGGTAATTACATGTGGCAATGTTTCATCTTCCTCCTTGATCTTTCTCGCGGGAGCCAATACAAAAGTTTTGCTGCTAATAATGGATTTTTCATCAGCATGTGAAACGCTCCACTTGAAATGACTCCGACTTAATATTAATGGAAATATAATGTATTATATCCCTTTTCTGCTTGGAGATCCTATGGAACGCACGTACAGAGACAATATTTCTGGTAATTGGAAGGTATTCTTATGATGATTTCATGTCCTCCACCTCTCTCTCCTTTCAGAGCACCCTGTAATTTCACTTGTAATGTGAGAATGATGGAGTCGTGATAATGGCACGCTTTCATTTCATATGAGACAGGAAGACTCATTACAGGCCCTGACATGTTTCTCGGCGGGGGAGAGAAATGCTTCCTGTTATCTCCACATCCCCGCATCTCAACAGTTGTCAGTCTTACATTTCCTTTTCATCATCAGTTCCATCTTCTGAGATTCATTAGTGCCGGGGCAGCGACTCACTGAGCTCAGTCAAGCATTGCAAAGTAAAACACAGAGACCTGTCTAAGTTGCGATGTGGTGCATTGTGTCTTCAAACTCAGACGAACTCATCTATTTGCCATCACCGGTGTGCATTAAGAAGCAATCACAAAGGAGGAAAATCAGCAAAATTTGACTCTTCATTAGGTAAGAGTGAGAGTAACATTAGGGCTTTAAAGAAAAAAACATCTAGGCAAACTAAAAAAAAAAAAAATCTGTGTCCGCTTTAGAAGGCTGAGAAACATGGAGAGAAATGATTGAAAAAAATCTCACAGGAGTTGAGTGCGACTATTTTGAAAACTAGTTAGTTTTTCTAACCTAGTTGCTCAATATTTCTTTGGGGAAAGAAAAGCCATGATTGACATTATGTTTATTTTAAAGTCCAGGTTTAGCGAAATCAGAGATTCATCAGAAAACATATTTTACAAGGTACAAAATAGTAGCTGAAAACAAGTAAAAAGACTTAAAACATGACTGAATTTTGGAGTTAGACCATCAATGCTCTTGTTGAAATCTCGCCTAAAAACTCACCTGTATGCACTGGCATTCTTAGGACCTGTATAAGAGTTAGTTTGTTTCTATTATTTGTTTTTTGTTTGTGTTGCTTTGCTAGGCTGATTGTTATTTTTGTTTCTTTTTCTCTTTCTATGTAGCAAATGTAAAGCACTTTGGTCAACTCTGTTGTTTTTAAATGTGCCGTATGAATAAAGTTTTTTTGGGTGTCTAACATCATGGCTCGATGACGCACTGCAGCTTCCTTATTATAACTCGGCCCCCTAACACTAATAAGTATCTTTACCAACGTGGCAAACATTGATATATTTACGTAACATTTGCTGAAGCTAACGTTACGTAAATAATAGTTTTTTTCTACAGGTGGTCGCGAGGACCTCCGTGCCGACACGCCCCCAGTGTTCTAGAGCACTTAGAATATTCCCTTCAACTTAAAGAAATGTCTCTATACATCTATACGGTAAATTCTTTCCACTATTTCTAATAAAAAAGAAAATCCTTTGAAAAAAAAGACTGTCATAAAACTAAATGTAGTTAACAATAAAAACATGGGATTTATTTATTTATTATATGCCAATATTCAGTGATGGACAAAGAACACAACTCCAGTCAAAGTATGGATACTCCAGGTCAAATATTCCTCCAGTACAAGTGAAAGTTATTTTTTTTTTTTTTTTAAGTTTGCTCTTAGAAATACTTGAGTTTCCAAAACTGTAGAGCCTGTTGTACATGCATGCTGTGATAATAAAACCAACGAACGAATATTACACCAAACGCACAGATAACAGAACCAGTAACATCTGAGCTTATCACTGCTACAGTCTCTCATGATTTAGCCCCCGGGCTCCTTTAATACCAGTTTTTGGTACCCATCCCAAAACAGCATATGGCATTTCACATATAAAAAAAGAAAAAAAATCACCTGCTGACATCAAAGCTGTATGCCTCAAAGTAAAAAGTACTTCACAGAAATGTATTAGACTCAAAAGTAGGAATATCGGTCTTCAAATAGTGGAGGAAAACTCATACGTTTCAGAAAAATTAATACTTAAGTAAAGTACAGATACTTGAAAAATGCTCAACTGAAGTACTCAACTACATGTACTTTGTTCATTTCCACCTCTGCCAATTTTTAATGACTTTGATGCTTTGATGGCACAAAAATTGCATTTCCAAAAAAACATTTGCTGCCTTCTATTCAAATACTTATACAGAGAAAGATCATGTTGTTGATGATGAGATACAGACACAGACGGCTCTGTACACCTCTGTAGTCAACAGTGCACCTATAACATTAAAAAAGAGATTAAACAGGGAGGAGATGTTGCCACCACCATCAGAGCCTCCTTATTCCAACAGCGTGTCCTCTGAATCAAAGCCAAGCCTTTTCCTCTCTATGGGCTTTACAATAACATGAATCCTGGCCTTAATAACCCGCACAGGTCAGCACAAGCACACGCGCTCCTCTATCCCTCTCTTTCACCCGACCCATTTCTCAGCTTCCCTCCCCGGAGCATTAAAACAGACAACAGACCTTGGTTAGGTCATGGCCAACACAGACCTCATTTGTCACAGAGGATGAGCATCTATGAAGCTGGATTGTTAATTATGAGAGTGAAATAAAGACGTATGAGGTACGAAGGCAGACACGCACTCGCACACACACACACACAGCTGAAGCTCACACCTTGAAAACGTTTGCATTAGGAATTCAATTATGCAAGCATGCAAACACACAGACTAACACACTTGGGCGCACATCGCCGGCCAGATGCAGACACACACACACACACACATATACAGATAGGGAGCTATTAGGAGCTGGATAAAGATGTATGGGAGCTAGGTGTTCCATGACTCATGCTGAATTACGTAATTAATGGGTCTCAGACTGTGCAGTGTAAGTGGGATTAGTTAACTGATTAATACAAAAAGCACTTTAAGCTTAAAGACGATGGGATAGTGCTTGAACACTGGGAATTCTCATCAAATAACTAATTTTTCCCTGGGAAAAATACAGTGAACACTGGATTTTAATTGTGTGTCTGCATACTGTACTGTAACACAGGTGGCCTCTCCAAACCATATAACTGCATCATGAGGTCCATCCTTACAGTGTTCTTCTAATGTAAGTGAAGAAAGATTTAAGTTGCAGCTCTGTGTTCCAGTTATTCGTCCTTCTGAGAGTTCAGGGTGAACAGCCTTCCTCTAAAAGTTGGATATGTGGACAGTTTCTCCTTGAAGGCATTGATAGAGTTGCACTTGGTTGTACACTCGAAAAGTAAATAAAGTAGTTATGAAAAAAATAGGGTGAGAGGAATTTAAACTCTGCCTCACTTTCTCACTGCTGCACACCATGATTTTCTGATTGTTTCTTTCGAAAAGTTACAGAAATGGGTTAAAGGCAGACAACCTGCAACCAGATATCCTCCGTCCGCCTGTGCACTGAACGAGCCGAGCAATGATTGCAAAGCCCAACCATTTCATCTATGTATGCAAACACAATGCTCCTGTGCCTCAAACCACTGAAACAACGTGCCAAAAATGGTTTCATGAGACATTATATGCAGAAACGAGAGGGCACTCGGAGAGAGCGGACCGGAGCTGTGCCAAGGCCGTGCCCTATCTCACAGTGTTGACAGAAGTGAAAAATAATTTGTATATCTGCTCTGTGCTGCGGCTCCGCTCTCACATTTAATGGCTTCTTTTTTTGGGCAATGCTACACTCTACCACCAAATGTAATACAAACAAACTGAACTGAACACATAACCTCAGATCAGCCTTGTAAAGAGGCTCATACCCTCCTGTTAAACCACTATTAAAACTTATAAGGGGACATGCTAATACACAAATCATCCTGTATGTTTCTGTGCAGGCTGCACACAGCTGATTTAAATGGTAATTACTCTCAGTTACTTTAGTAAATTAACACTTAGTTTGTTTTTTTCCTCATAGAGGTTGTTGAACTTTTGACCTCATGCACATTACAAAACTCAATTCCAGAGAATTGGGACACTGTGTAAATAAAAACAATGCAGATTCACAATAAGCATATAAAAAAAAACCTCAAAAGTTTGATCATATCACATCTTTGTACTGTCAATTAAATGTAGATTGCAAAGGATTTGCAGATCATTACATTCTGTTTTTATTGTTTCTCACAGTGTCCCAACTTTTTTGGAATCAGGGTTGCAAATACTTCAGCAAACAGATAAATGGTGACACATTGAGTTTGTTGAGTCTTTGGTCAAGTTTACCTGAAGTTGTTGAGCTGAAAGTGCTGCTGCTGGGAGGACATCTTGTCTGGCTGGAGCAAAAGGAACACATTCTTCTTCTTCTTTTTCTTCTTTCCTCTTCTTCTTCTTTGACGTTGATTTGCTGCTGGAAAACCAGATTAAAGGCGCATTACTGCCACCAGCCAGCGAAAGGTGTGCCTCCAAAAAATGTGACTCTTAAAAACAGGAAGTGACCGATCAGACTGTACCAAGTTCCTGGGACATCTTGGGGGGAATTTGGATCTCTACTTCTTTTACTATATACTTTTTTCTTTTCTTTAGACAATATTATTTTGTTAGTGCTCTTTTTTCTTTTTGCTAATATTGTTAAAATATTGAATCAGTTTTGTTTGGTTGTAGTTAAATGGCAATGTTTGTCTTTTTATTAATAAAATGGTCCAATTACCTGTACATATGTTCCCCTGTGTTTTATTAAGATCATGTTTTTACAGTGAGTTTGGATTAGTCTGCCCTTTGTGACATTATCTTTTCTGCCCCCGGAGAGAACAACTGTTGCTATTTGAGGTTAATTTTAGTCTTGATAAGGTAACAAAATATAGTGTACAGTCATATATCTGGTGTCTTTGGGGGCGATGCAGCTGAACACAATAATGGGCCATGAGTCGAGGAATCAAGTGGTGGTAAGAAGTTGATAAAGTCCTCAAGATTCATTTTAAGGTATGTAAAAAATACTCTGCTATGATTCATATGTAGTTTGACATGATTCTCCCACAAAAAAAGTTTTTGAGAAACAACCCTGGCCTCCGCCCACCATATCCTTTACTGACTATGTGAGGATGAAAGAGCAGCACATCAAGAAGGCTAACATTAAAGGGAAACAGAATCAGCCAGTTTGAGTCTCAGTCAGACTCAGATGAAGAGTCTGTTGTGCAGATTCGTCTGAATGGGAAGTGTAGTTCTCATCTTTTATTTGCTTATGTTGTCTGTTAGCTTGCTGCAATGGCTGACACACGGTTAGTGGTTGTGCAATAACACAATACAGTAATATCTGCTGTCACATTACAGTGTGTTTTCACTCTTTGTACTGACAAGTCCGCTGTCCGTTCAGGTTTCTTTTCCGTCCTTTGCATATGAGACAGCGACTGGCTTTTAAATGCCTAATCTAGCTGTTCTGGTGTGCAGACATTCAGCAAATGTGATAACGTCTCTCGTAACAAACTCTGCACTGATACTATTCAGTACAGTCAATGTAAGGCGTTTTCAGGGGCCATAAACAAGAAAAACATTTTTGAGTAGAAGGGATCTTCACAATTGGAATATGTCTCGTATTTTAGATGCTTTTGTCAGCCGACTTCCGAATGAGCTGGGCAGCGGTGTACAGTATCTGGCTGGCATATACATCACTGTGCAGGAGAGCCACACAGCCTGCAGCCCACATATGCTCTGCACAGACCTATGTGTGGTCATTGTAATGGTAATTATGTGGCTATATCTTCATAAAACAGACTTTTTAACTAGGTCCATATTGCAGTATGTATATACACTGTATATGTATAACACTTTCTTCTGATTATGCCTCAGTGCAGGCGTCCGCCTCATTGTGGTGAATACAATGAAACGCCTCGAGGGAATTTCTTCAAATTTGGCTCAAATGTCTACTTGGACTTAAGTGAATTACATTTTGGCTGTCAAAGGTCAAAAGTTCACTGTGACCTCAGAAAATACATTTTTAACCTTGTGATTCATACACTAATTATGACAAAATATCACACAAATAGAATAAAATTATAACATTTTATACCCAAAAGGCCAAAGGTCAACTTCACTGTAACATCATAATCCCATATTTACCATTATTACAGGCACAGAAGAGGACAATGTGATCATATTTCATTCATTTTTTATTGAAACTGTGGTGACTTTATAGATCTGCTGGCTGTGTGTGTGAAGCATCCACGTTTTATCACAAAATACACTGAATATCTTTTTTCTTTGAATTCCTTCACTGTCTTCACTGCCTATCTTATGAGTCTGGACAAAAATGGACGCAAACTGCAACTTGACTGGTTGTCAGAGGAATACAGAAGTCCCAGTAAAACCAACTGGCTGTGTTACTCACATGAATCTGAGAGACAGGCTGACAAATTGGCCGACAGGAAGGCCAGTCAGAGATACAGACGGACTGAGTGACCGGCCGACAGATGGATTGACAGCCAGTCAAGAAACCAGTCAGATAAGTCAAAGCAGGCTGAATGACTGACCAAAGGCCAGTAAAAAAAAAAAAAAGCTGCAGGCAGACAGAGAGAAATGAGTGTTGTGAGCAGCACCCGGGAAGAGTAAATAGGCGTCCTGGTGACACAGTGGGGTGGTGGCCGGATGGACGCGAAATAGAAGGAAAGAGATGGGGCGTAAAGAGAACAGGGTGCAATACTGAGGGGTGCTGAGGCGGTGAAATGAGGGGTTTGAACTGCTGATGTAAGCGTGGACACACTCTTCCTCTCTCTCTCTCACGCGCGCGCACTCACACACACACACTAGCGCACACACAGCGCTGACAAGCTGTTTCTACCCACGGGAAGTCATTCAGGGTTCAGGGGTTCAAATGAAAACGAATAACAGCGGCTGGACGTATTGCTCTTCTCCTCTCTGCCTCTTTCTTGTTGCAGTCATGATCTAGCATTTTCCTCCACTGGCTTCCGTCTCTGCCTCCCCTCCTTCAACCTCAACCCATTTTTCCTCAGCTACCCTCGGCTCTGGATTTCACACAGCTCCCTTTTTAAATATTAACGGCTACAGTCGGAGGAGTTTCACTGTACGCTGCGTAGTGTTCGGAGAAGCAATTCGGGATTCATTTTAATCAGCATTCAAAGGGCGAGCATTCGCTATTCATTCTAATCTGTCTTGAGCATTTTAATAAGGACCATTCTCAGGACCTGCTCTGAAATGTGTGCTATGGAGGAGTCTCCCAGGGTTTCAGTCTGCGTTTTGTTACCATCTGTAATTGGTGTGTTTTTTTTACCATTGGGGGCCGCCTGCATCCTGTGACAGCGGCGTCGCTTGAATATTCCATTTTATCAGCTGTCGGTTGATGCTTTTTAGGGCGGAGAATGTATTTAATCGGGAATTTGACACAGCAGAGCGGCTGTGTTGGCTGATGGAGTTTGTGTTTCATCTCAGATCAATTAACAATGGGATACACACAAAGATGGGGAAGTTTAACTCCTCTGGAAACAGCCCCATCAATTTATTCATATCACAAACAAAACCGCAAAGCACCCATGCTCATGCAAATATTCTTAAGAGGCATTGTTTTTTACGTGTCAGGTTGTAAAAAAAAATACAAAAAGCACCGGGGCAAAGATCAGGATTAATAAAATATCAATCACAGGTGCCCCGAAAAAATGTTGTTTCATTCATGAAACTGGCTTTGCTGACCCTGCCAGTTTGATTTGTGGCCTCCAGTAGCCGAGAGCAGTCGAAGAGACACAGGAGATGCAAAAGTTTACAAGCTCGGCTTTTTGAAATTCAGCCCTGTGTTGCTTCCAAGTTGTTTACAAGGTAAGAAAAAAACATCGGCGTTCACCAGGGGTACACTGATTCTGTTTTTCATCAAAAACAAGTTGGAGGTATTAATTATTGACAACTCTCCAGAAGCCTGTATACATTTTAGTGTACCATACTTATTGAGAAAAACATCTGAGGCTGAAAGAGGGACATTTTAGCAGGGAGGGAATATTAAAGGTACAATGTGTCACTTTTCCACACCGAAATGTTATGAAAACAACTTAAATTGTGTGCTTACATTATCCCAAATATTAGCAATGACTTTCAAACCTTTTATTTAACTTTACACATGCATCAGCTGTTTCAAAATAATTTCTTAAAATTCAGTTTTAAGCCACATTTTTATGGTCCACATTTAGATCAAGCAAATCCAGCAGACACTCTCCTTTTAGCTCAGCTGTGGTCTCCACCAATATAGGAACCAATAAAATATGTTTTTTTAGCTGCTAAATGCTCCATTATGTTGACTAACTGGTTTCTAAGTTTGTCTGATGTTTAGTTTTGGGCAGGTGTGTACACTGGGATTTTAAACATCTACCTCTGTGGGTTAGTCTACAAGTGTCACGTTACATATCATGTTCACAGTCATTTTATCCATTGTTGTGAAGAAAATATTCATTAGAGCAGCTTTAACACTTAATGACATGACATGAAATGGGAAAAGCTACATTTAATGAGTTGTATTATTAATTATTGTTGTGGTTCTGATTGTAATGTGGATCTGGTTTTGCAGATGGGTATATCTATTTGTTTATGTATTTAGTCATATGTGTAAATTGGCTGTCATCCTCATTTCTTCAGGGATGTGAAAGAAGAAGGAAATGTGTCTGCGAAATAAAAGGTGGAATATTTGATCTTGATATCATGTTGTTATTGTTGTTCATTTAATATTTGTGGAATATTAAGTTGCCAACCAAAGTCATTACTTCCTATCATTTGAAACGTCAATTTATTTGTTCTAATTTTATGCAGATCGTTTTTTTTTTTGTCTTGCAGAGCAGGTGTCACTTCAATCTTGTCCTTGAAGCGTACAAAGCGGTGCTGAAGAAATGAACCACGTCATGTTTTCACTAATCTATTGATCACAGCGGGACTCTTTCGTGGACTATTTTGGAAATTAGTTCATTTTACTCTGCAGTGGTTGATAAAACAGAAGCAGCGTGTTGCAGCACTTTCCATTCTCTGACTAGATCTTGATTGACCAGGCTGTACGCAGAGTTTATGTTGCAGCAAAGGGCAAGCTGTCACTCACGCAGACACCGATTCAAACCTGCACTCACGAAAACACACACACACACAGCGGCAACCTTACTATGACCCAGGAAAGGTGTTAGTGTGCCCGTTTGTGTGTTACAAGACAAAACGATGGACACTAAGTTGTCTAAAAGCCCTGCTGGGAGTCAGCGGAGCGCTCAGCCATGTAATGCTGTTAGTACCACTTTCAGCAACACACATACACACAATGATGCACGCACATGCATACCTACTGCGGCAACACAAGCCTGAAGATACAGTTCAGTTTTTGCATTTGACAAACGGCCCTCACACACAAACTGTGAGCTCACACACACACACACACACACACACACTCAGACACCATTACTAGTGCTTTCACAGCATATTATTTGCGTCCCATTACAGCGCGGCAATCATTTGTCCTCCCTCTCCTCTGTCGGGCCTCTTATTTGACAAAGAGGAAGCAAATGCAGCACTCAACTAATGGGTGACTCATTCAGATTTTCTGCCATGTGCCACATTAATGTTTGTACTTAGAGGCCATCTTACTGTAATGTTTATTTAGTGCATGCTTCTGCCGCCGTTTGCTGCTGTTTGTAGTGCATTGTGTTTTTTCGAACGACATTTTTAGGCGATTGTTTTTATCAGGTGCAAAAAAAGCTTCAGCTCCCAGATATAAAAGCAATGACAAGTTGAGCAGTAGTGCCCTGACAACATCCTTCTTAGAGACAGATGTTTTTTTTTCCCAGTTTTTAGATGACATGCTAGAGTGCGCAGAGAAAGGAGATGTAGAAGAGCAGAAAAGATTCAGTGCACAGACGCTGACATCTCAAAGATAAGTTTTCCTACAAAGGAACTAACTGTTGAATGGAACATGCTTTCAAGATGACGGAATGATGGATTGAATGATTATATTTTCAGATCTCAACCTTTCAACGTTTGCTTTCAACACGGGGAAGGATCAGCGTGTGCGATGGGTGCCCGGCGGATGACCTCGCACGCGCTGTGATTGGCAGATGTTTGACGCGTTTGGATGTTTTGACACGTACTTGGACGTATTTGTCAAGAAAGGCGAGAACTGAATCTGTGAATGTTCCTTATTACCCTGACACCATAACCACCAGGAGAGGGATCCTAATATATGTCCAGTAAATCCAATCCATCGGGAGATTTGTGCACTCACAAATATCAGATTTCCATTCATAAGCAGCCACTATTTCTGAACAGCCATATGCTGTGTTTGCCATGAGCCCCCCTGCAGCAGACTGTGTGATGTCGACTGTAGCCACCAACAGTAGCTCCACGCTGCTTTGAGGCCATCGTTCGCATACGTACGCTTTCATGTTTGTTTGTTTGCGTACTGTATTTCAAGCTTTCATATATCCTGCCTCAATTTTCCCCCACACTGCTTCCGTACACGATTAAAAATGGATGAGAACTTTATTTAGTGTGAGGCATTTCAGTCAGCCAGCCGACCGTGCTGTTTGAATGAATGAGCTGTGTGTGTGTGTGTGTGTGTGAGCGGTTGGTTTCCTCCTAAAGCCGGTGGGGGGTGATGAGACAAGTGGATGTGGGGTTACCGCTGGGTTAAACCGGTCTACTGTCAGGTCAGACAGAGTTCAGCAGCACAGACACTAGAAAGCAGCAGTCTGAGGCGCAGCTCAGGTAGACGGGACCATCGCTGTGGTTACGACGGGCAAGACCGCTGACGGGGAATTCCCCCACAGAGAGCGAGAATTAGACGAGGGGATACTGTGGTTTAGGGGATCGCAATTAAATCCTTGGGAAATCTAATCCTTTAGAAATGAAAGTATAAAGATAAGCACTCCCTTCAGGAATGGGAAAACAAAGTGAAATCTTGTACTTTAGCAGCGTGACATTACTCTCTCTTCACCATGGGAACCTGTGGGAAGAAGTGAAGTCAAGGCACCAGCTACTACTGTGCTTTTCATGAGAAACGATGCTCAGCCCTTTTCTCTTACAGCAGCCTCACTTCTCTCAGTTCTTCATTCTAGTTTGAGAAATTGATAACAGACAAACTGCTTGCTCTAGCACTTTTTTCTTTCTTTTTTTTTTTTTTTTTTACAGTGACAGTCGGCGCTTGAAGTGAAATAAAAAATGTACTCTTAAGTCAGCAACCTGCACAGCCTCCATGTGGAGTCTTTAAAGCCAAGCAATGAATTATTAATTTGACATCAGGAATTACTTCTTTGTGATACCAACTATAATTGAGCAGCAGTGTAATGTAGCTAAGTACATGGGCTCAGGCATACGTTTGTTATTTCCATTTTATGATCCTTTCTTTGAAGGCAAATGTACTTTTTACTACAATACATTTGTATAATAATTATATAGCCTATATGATTCTGATGGAAATTCTATATCAAGTCAAGTACTTAGCATTTTTATAATGTTTTTATTTTATTTTCAAATCTGCTGCTTCAAAGTTGCTTTAATGAAATTTTCTCCAACAATGTAATTGCTTAGTTTAATTAATAAAACAATTTAATTTTATTCAAAACGCATCAGCAAAGGTAATTAGATACATTACTTTCTGTTGCTTTACCTTTAAACAGCGCTAAAATCAACAAAATCCACATTAAGTTTCAAAAGGTTCCCGTTTACTAAAGAATATTTCAGAGTTTCCTTTTAACTCACACTACTATTTTTGTTTACTATGCTAATTGTCACAGTATACTGTTTTTTCAGTGAGTACACAAGAAGCCAGAGTGCTTTACTGTTTCTTTTTAACATTAAATGAAGCAATATGTGTGCTGACACACATCAATCAAGCTGCTTCCAATTAAACTTCACAAAAAAAAAAAAAAAAAAAAGGAGAGCGAAATGTTTTTCCAAAGATTTAAAACTTTTGTTTTCCAAAACCCTCCTCTGGAGTTGTCTCATCGCCATCCACAATTTGTTTTGATAGAAATTCGTTTTGCACATCAAAAGAATAAAAGCTGCAGCTCATTCAAAATGCAGCAGGCAGAAACCTCACGCATACACACAAAGCTGAAGAGCAAACGAAAAACTTTTCTATTTTCTTAGGCTTATGATTACTTACTGCATGTCTGTCTGTGGTTTATGGGTACGGGGTGGATGTGTGGTTCTTCAGCGGAGGCTCATCTGTTATTTCCCTTTCTTGTATTTCAAATATCATATGCTTCTGTATATGCTGCTTTTTGCTTCATGCATTCTGGATATGCTCCATATTCTTATCTGCTATCTTTACTGCATTAGAATGTCTAATCAGCTGGACCCATGTTATTCTAAATGTGTCCAAATCAGCAAATCAAACCTAGAGAAACCTGTCATTTTAATCAAGGTAACAGTCCGTTACAGTTAATGTGCTCGCTGTCTCTGGAGTCATATGCCCTTTGTGCATGCGTCAGCATTGCATTTTTTTTGCCAGAAGCTGTCATAGTTTGACTTTTTATACAGTTTGAAGCCACAATTTTACGATACACTTTTTAGATCTGGGTCGTTTTTCCCATATATTTTCACCGGATGAAGGATTTAATCATCAGACATCTGGATCTTAAGTTAGCAGAGAAACAAGCTGAGCAAGCATTAGTGGCAGCTGTCTGCCAAACTGCATCAGAGAAACTCTGCTTCTGCTTTATTTATAGTGTTTTACCAGTTTTAATCACCTGGTCTGTTTGTTTGGGAAAAGAGAAGACCACTGCATATTATTGGCTCCCAGTAAAAACCTACTGAACCACGATCAAAGGAATCATAGCTGACTGCAGGTGCTGTTGGCCACAACTGGACCAAATTAAAAGTGCATTTGCATTTAGTGCAGGCGGCAATTTCTGGGGGAGAAAAATTAAGCCAACACTGAAGTGCCAAAAGCTGCAGTTCTTTGAATGGCCACTTGGGACTGGCTCCAAAAGCGAGTCAATAACCGCCACGTTAAAATGCCAAAAGCAGAAGTCAACATGTTTAGAGCCTGGTACAAAGAATTTAGCTTTCCTAAACTAATTTACCTGTTCATAACAACTATATGAGGGGTGATTCTTTAAATAGGAAGGGTCAGACCCTGCCAAGATCGACCATGGCAACCAAACACACTGAGCTCCATCGGCTCCCTAAAGATCTATGAGTAGAGAGATTACATACATATTTTATACAGGTTACAGTTTTATGATGTCACACATGCGTTCTGTCTCCTTGACCCTCATCTTAATCCTTTTGTTTGTGTTTCTAAGCTACCAAGAATCAGTCAAACAGCCCTTAAAATCTGGAACTGCTCTTGATGAAGATGAAATTCACCTCATGTGTAACACTGGCAACCATTTCAGTATGTGTGATCTGTCTGTGCTGCTGTAATATACTGGAATGTTTTTTCTACTTAATTGGACTGATGGCTCATTGATTGCACTTGTAGCTGGTATATTTAAGTGACTGATGAAAAGCCGAGGGACTGAAACACTTGCTATTGATTTCAATCTTACCTTTTGTCCACCTGCAACAAAGCTGGATGAGAAATATTTTGATCTCAGCTGCATGACTTGCTTTTGTAAAGCTCTTTGCTTTTTATTTTGTGTTCAGGTAACCTTCTCAGTTTTAAAGTCTGCTACCTCTGCACTAAGTAAGATAGATTTTCTGTTGAATCCCCTTTGCTATAAGTACTGGCATTTTATTTTGTGAAAATTGAGAATAGGCAATCTACGTTCTGTATTCACTGTGACAGTAAGGGTGTTTTAATGGCTATCCAGATGTCACTCACTGCTTCGTAATAAGTACAATTAGCTGCCTGGACTCTGGAGATGGACAAATATGGAGAACAGATCACCACTGGAAAGGAAAGGCGAGGGGAGACAGGCAGCGAGAAGGATATAGCGTGATGGATAGAGGGCATAGAACAATGAAATATGCATCAGGGCTCGCGTTAAATTTTAATCCAGACTGTTGACTGGAGGTTGACCCCGTTGTGACCCAACACTTGCGGGAGTGAAAATATCCGAGGAGGGAGGCGCGGGGGTGCGAGAGCAGGGTGAGGAAATTGTGAGGAAGAATGGAGTAATGAGGCTGGCTGGAGGTGTAGAGGGGTAATTTTATCTGTCTGAGTGCCTGAGTGTCTGAGCATTCCCCTAACTACATAAGAAGCAGGAAAATCTGCGAGAGCTTCGAAGAATTTCTCTAAGGGGGAAAAAAAAATCCCTCACATTTTTATATAATTTATGTGAACAGATGTTGTCGAAGAATACACCTTAACAGCATATAACTTCAGAAATGCACAGCAACGTGTATTCGGACGAGGTTTTGGTGAAATCCTGGAAGAAAATGTCAAAGAAAATCACCTCTGTTTCTCTCTCATTATAGAATAGTTCAAAGGGAACATGAACAATTCTCTGCCGAAGCTTGAAAACGGCACTAAGACTTTAATCTGTTGTGTTATAACGAAAAAAGCCTTTATGCACACACACAAAAAAAGCTTTATCCCTGTGTGTATATAGTATGCACAACATTTGACCATATCCCCAGGAAATCAGGCTGACACAGTGTCTGGCTTTGGGGGAAAAAAAGATGTTCATATTTGCAGACACTGATTGAACTGCACAGGATAATAAGGCCAACTTATGTAAATTATGTTTTTAGTTTGTATTTGCTTTTAATGTTTTTATTTGGTAAGTTGTTGCTGGTGCTTGAACTGATATTCCCTTTCCCCTTGATGTTTATTATCAACGTTTATCGGGATGTTTCTGGAAATATATACGAGCATTTGCAGGCATTAAAAGCCGTATGCAGGCAAACATACCTGTGGTTACCTACATTTATAGTCAGATGTACCAGATCTGCTCAAGTGGCCTTTAATTGACACCCCCATCATATTCCAATAATTATTTTATTCTCTATCCTTATCCTAATCCCACCTGACAAAGGGCGAGAGGACGGGTGCACCCTGGACAGGTCGCCAGACTATCGAAGGGCAGACAGAGACAGAGACAGACAACCATTCACACTCTCATTTACACCGACAGGACATTTCAGAGTCGCCAATTAAACCTAAGCTGCGTGTCTTTGGACTGTGGGAGGAAGCCGGAGGAACTGAGGAGAACCCACGTTGACACGGTGAGAACATGCAAACTCCACATTGAAGAGCCGCAAGGTGGGACCCTGTTACTGTGCAGCACCAGCGTTAACCACGACACCTATTCCAGCTTCACTTAAATCAGGTTTTAACTGCACATTATTATAAAAGTGGATTATCTTACAATAGTTTCTTAATGTTTGTCCCCTCACTAAGAACCTCCCACTGTCTGATTCCTGTGTTAGTCATCGTCTTAGCGTGTGAGGCCTGTTTAGTCTTCAAGGGGACACGTGTGAGGAAAAGTCATGATGGTGTGAGTCCTATTTTTACTTTTCCAAGCCCAAGGTGGCTTGGGAAACCACACTCACATCTTAACCTATCAAAGATAAAAAAACAAAAAAACATCTCCTTTCTTTGCTCAAAGATATGCAAACTAGCTTAGCACGTTTGCAAACAAAGATGGCTGAATAAATGGACGCAAGCTAGTTTAGCACATTAGTGAACAAAGATGGCTGAATATTAATTAAGCTACTTATATTGATTTTTTTTAGATACAGTAGTTGTATACTGTCCTACCTGTACCTACTTGGAGGTTTATGCCCAAATTTTATTTTTGCTTATATTGCCAATATAATAAAGATCACCTTCAACAATTTGTTATCCTATTAAGCTGTTTATTTTTTCACAAATATGAAGGCAGTTGTTTTTCCTTCCCCCATACCCTCAGCTTCAGACCTGAACCCTGGTGGAAATGGCTGCAGCATACTGTATATGTTTGTTCATAAAGGTACATTAATGTGTCTGTGTGCCTAACCGCGGCTTTAACCACTCCCTCAACCTCTAGTGCAGCGGCCCGTGGCCTCATTAATAACCCCTGCGTTTGCTGAATGGGGCTCCGGCGATCTATTGCGGTCTATTGCAGTGTTGTTTTTGTTTGGCCCTGGTCACAGTGATTCCTGGGAGATGGCAGCATCATAAATCTACAGCTTATTCATGGAGCTAACCTGACCTTTACAGCCACACGGAGAACAGAGAGAGAGAGATGGAAACCAAGAGAGAATAGTAGAAAAGGCCAGGGAAAAGAGAAAAAAATACGGAGAGAGGGTGGGAGGTGAGAAGGTTTAAAGGTAGAGCCGAGGGGATGAGAATGATAAGGAGAAGGAAAAGGTGGTTGAAGAGCAAAGCACAGCGAAGGAATGGAGCTGGGGGAAATGTGAACGATAGAATAGAAAAGAGGAAATTTAGTGGAGAGTGAAGAGAGAGACAATGACAGTCAGAAGATGGAGGTGGTGGGACTGAGAGGTTATTACTGGATGAAAGCAATCAATGAGTGTGAAGGGAAGGAGGAATAGAGAGACAGGGAGATGGAGAATTGCATGCCCTGTGTGTGTGTGTACTATTCGTGTGTGTCTCAGCCGATGGAGCCCATCTCTCCCGGACCTCCGTCACCTGTCGAGTCTTTAATAAAGTCTCCATGTTGGGGGTTTCGTTTGCTCCCAGATGGCACCGCATCTCTCTACATGAGCTGTCTCACACCTGGCCAACAGAACTAAAATGTGCTTTTGAGAGTATCCCCAGGTGGATGGCGTGTAAGGCTTTTAAGTGTGTGTTTGTTTTGTGTCTGTGAGGCAGTGCTGTGCCGTTGTGTGCTGTGTACAAGAGCTGCGCTGGTTTTTAACCAGGAGAACTGGACTCAAAAGGAGAAAGAAAGAAAGGAAGAAAACCACATTGGAAATTGTAATTATTCTCCTCATCATGAGTTCTTTTAGGTCTTGTCACATGTTTGATAAGTCAAGTTTATGCATGTGGCCCAAATTGAAAACACTTTAAATGCACAATACATAATTTCCTCACGATCAAAACTATAGCAGCTGCAGCCTGTAGCACCTGCAGTCAGATTCTCCTGATTAGGAATCCTTCAGTTTTCAACGTTCAGGAGGTTTTTATCAGAAGCGAAGTTATCAGCAGATGTCTCTTTGTTTCTAAGGCAAACCAGTAAAAAACAAGAAAAGCAGCTTCCCAATAAAAGTCTGTGTTTCTTTGACACTGTTGACAGACAGTGGTTAAAGGAGGTTAAAATATACATAAAATTAAAAGCAACCAAGATCTATGTCATACCCAATATAAATAAAAATGTAATTAATTGGTCAGACAAACGCCTGGAAAGATGGATTTGCGATCTCATGATCCCACAATTCTCTCAGTACCAGCTGCTGTGCAGGACACCACTACAATTAAACCTTCATCTTTATGTTGTTACACTTCCACAAAGTATTGCCAGTTATAGTCTTATCCAACATAACCACTTTCCGAGCAAAATTAAAAGCTGCCTTATTTGTCTGTGCATTAATTTTATCTGCATAACTTCTGTTTACTTTGCTTATTATCGCACCAAATGTTTTTTTCTTTTCTATTATTGCGCTGTCAGGTTTTATTTGATTTAATTTAATTTCATACAACTTTAATTGAAAAACATTACATTTTGTTTGTTCTAATGCATTTCGTGGTCTTCTAAAAAAGCATTATGCAAATTAACTTGCTCAGTAATTTATTCAGCTCGCTTTTACGTCATTCAATTTCAAAGGAAAACATAACCCGAATATCTAAAAATGTGCAACAAGCTGCCCATATTTCCCAAAATTGTCCCCCTGTAATGTAATGTAATGTGCCCCTGGAAAATGCTCCTGACACACACACTCAGAACCCAAACACAAACCTTCTCTGTTTCCGTGTCTCATTATTATCTAAATGATACGCTAACCATTTGTACCTAATTGCTTGGCAATATTGTTTCTGAACTTTCATTCCAATTGAGCTCATTAAACTGAAATTGCACAGAGATAGAGGTTGATTTGTGAGCTTGCAGCATGGTGGACTGATAACTCCATTCCTATGGAAACTGCTCTCCTCATTGGTATTCTGCACCTGTCTGCCACACAGACCCGTCGTAGATCCAACGAGTGGGGAAAAAAAGAAAAAATTCCCCGGACCATTAAGAGGCAATGGCTCCACTGCTGTAGAGCAAAGCCACACACACACACACACACACACACACACACACACACACTGTCTTTAACATTCCACAGATGAAACACCACTACATACAGTAAGCCAATTAGCTACTACACCATTAGGTTTAGTATCAAGTTAGCCAGAGAGGAAGTCATTAATTGGGCTGGGAACGCGTGTGGAAATACTGTAAGTGTCACCAGGAAAACAGACTCCAGTGTTTGCTCACAAGTTGTGTTTACGGGGAAAGACCCTGGTTTGGTCAGAGTATTATTTTCTGTTGGGCTGTTGTCTCAGGGATCTGGCTGTAATTTCAACAAAATTAAACGATTTGGAAACTCGAATGAGATCCCAACAGACTGCCAGGAAAAATCAATTGAACGGCTGTGGTAAGGCAGAGCGTGTACAGGCACAGACACACATATCCTCATGCACAAGCTGCACAGCTCCATCCACAGGCATTCATGAATGAATACAATAACTTAAAACATAAAAAACGGCGAGATTTACAAACTACCTCTCACATGCACCACTTTTTCAGGCCCTCATGTATCCTTCCAGGACAATTATAGGCTGTCTTTCTGGGGAAATGGCTTCATCCATTCAGGTGATGTTCACAATAAAGAGAGAAAGCAATATTGACCTACTAATTCTTCAAAGTGTCCTAAAAAACAGCAGAATTGGCCTTTAGTCAAAAACTTTCTGGGAAATACTTTTGTTCAAGAGTTTGGTACCACCACTAATACCACTCTTGTGTCTGCGCATTGAGTAGGCTTCATTAGCTGGGCTACACATTAGCCTAGCTTAGCATCAAGACTGGCAGCAGCTGGTTCAACAATATATTTACCAAAAACCTTTAAGCTCACAAATTAACACAATATGTGGGCTGGAGGGCTGAAAAAATGAAACCAACATGGAAGTGCCAAAAACTGCAGTTCATATGAATGGCCACTTGAGGCTGGCTCCAAAAGTGAGTTAAACCCCATAGACTTAAAAGCAGAAATAAACATGTTTTTAGTAACCAAATACTTCACGCCAACAATTGCAAAAATCCACTCCATGCTGCTAATAGGCGCTCTGTCTGATCGCGACCTAACAGTCATGTCACGTCTTTCAGTTCGGAGGACTTGTTGCACCTCTCTGCCGAATGGTATCTTCCTGATCTGAGGGTTCTGCAATGATTACAAAGGTTTCCCATCAGAAAGTGGCTATTGTAACCTGAAATGGCATTTGTGTTGGACTCTATCAAGCTGCGGCATCTCCAGGGTGAAAATGGCCTCTTTGAAGGGACTGGTCACCTGCTCTATATAACCTCCTCCTCATTCTGTCTTTCTAACCACCTCTTTACATCCCTGTCTTTCTTCTGCCTGCTTTCCTTTTTTATTTATCCTGCTCTCTCTTCTCACCCATCTTCTCCTATCTGACTCCCTCTCTGCTTCTCCTCTCTTTCCTGTCCTCCGTTTTTCCTCCTGTCCTCCTCCCTTTCTGTCATCTCTCCCCTTCCCTCCTCATAACTCCATCACTCGGTTTTCCCCTTCCGTCTTCGCTCCCCTCTCCTCCGTCTCTTCAAAGTCATCTCAGTCTTTGCTGTCATTGCACTGAGAATTACACATCGCTCAAAGCGGCAACATCTGACAAAACGCTGTTCACTGACATTGTCGGTAGTAACACGCGGAGTGATAGAGAAAGTTCACTCAAGCAGCCATCCTATTATCCCTCCCGACGCACACACAAACTGTACCTACACTTTGACAGTTGTAGATACATTCAATTTACCTCATAGTGGCCTCCCGAAGGGACGGCGACAACTGAGCAGTTCGTAACTCAAAATAACAAACACAAGCTTGCGTGCGATGCATCACACACACTCTCCTCCTCTTCCTCCCTCCCCTCCCACTCTGCATTAAGCGCATTCGAGTGGCTGGAAACTGTAGCAGCGTCAGGCTTTTATCGCTGTAATTTGTCGCCATACATCAGTGTGACAGTGGCCGGGGCAGGACAGTGTTGGCCCGCTCTCAGACACTACTGCACTCTCTACTGACATACGCCAAGGGCGGCCCGATAATATAGATGTATGAATAAAACAACACAACTTTGATGTTGCAGATCATGATGCATCATTCATTCGCATCCACAGTGAGACACCGAAGTGAAGGATACTGCTCATTTACAGCCGCGAGGATGAGAGAAGGGATGCAAGGGATAAGCGATGCACTGGTCATGGCTGGACTTCAATCAGGGGAGCTTCAGTGAAAATATACAGCGTGCTATTTATGCAGTGGCTCACATCTGCATTCAAAGGGAAATGGCCAGGGGGGGGATGGGGGTTGCACAGAGAGAGAGAGAGATGGTGATACAGAGGGATGGAGAAGAGGATGAGAGGGATAAAATGTCATAGCCGGGGTTGATAGACAGGGAAGGTCCATCCACTCCATCTCTGAGTATATGGAAGGGATAGAGATGAAGGGGAGAGTAAGGGATGAAAAGGGAGCAGAGAGATGGCCGCGAGGTAGAAGAGGGACTGTATTAGAGAGGGAGTGAGCGAAGGGAGTAACAGGACTGGACCACGGAGAAAAGGGGGCAAAGCCGAGGGATTAGGGAGGCAAAGAAATGAAGGGAGAAGTTTTTACCCATCGGTCGGTACAGAGGAAATAGAGAGAAAAATGTGCAGGTTGATGAAGGTGAAGAGGTACAGGTGGATTTGAATAGCAGTTGGGGAGACAGAGGATGAGAGGACAGGGGGAGAGAGAGGAAGAGGGGGGGGGGATTGGTAAAGGTTAAGAGGGATTTTGTTAGATC
>CAFUXE010000743.1:5408-23501 GCA_903364295.1 Serranus cabrilla
TATGGCTAAAAGGTGTACTGGTAAACTGACACCTTGGTTTTTACACTTCATGCAACTCGATGAGACCAGACATTCCTTTTTGACTTGTATGCGTTAGAATATATCAACGAGTCTAAAACATTGCTAAATTTAATAAAAGGAAATGTGAATGCTTCGGCCATTGATAGAAATAATGGTTCAAAACATCAACAATCACAGTTAATTAGAGGTTTAGCTCCTCATAATTAAACAGCTAGAGCATCTTTCAAGAGTCTCAATTTTGCACCAGTGTTCAGCAATCACACAGAGAAATTCATCATATAAGACGTGGGAGACCAATTTTGCACCCAAAAGCCTTATTATAATTTGAACAACCAGGAGCAACTCACTGTGACATTGTTCTTTCTCTCTCTGCTACTTCACTTTTTCCCTACTGGAAGCTCATTACTTCACAATCACTCCATCCACCTACATGGTATGCACAGCACACCAAGCTGCAGAGAAAGACTTGAGAGGCATTCTGGGAAATGAAGTGTAAGTGACACCAAACTCAACACTTCAGAGATGTACTTGTTGAACTTCACTGATGAAATTACATATAACAGCAAGAACAAGAACTTTTTTTTAAATCTTTAAATTTCACAGTTCGCCCCGAAATCTAAATTTATATTTTCCTCTTTCCTCTTAAGCCATAGAGATGTCTGCCATATCTCCAATATAATAGAACTATGTGGCACTTTTTGTGGTGCGCAAAGTACCAAAAGCAAAACTCCCAAAACTCAACAGCAATACCTATTTCCAGAAATGTGCAGTTCCATATACATATAGCAACTGTTACTATGTGCAAACTGCTCAGTACAAGGTCTCTGGATTAGAGTCACCAGATGTGTGTCCCCTTAAATGTCTACCTTGACTAATTGACCTGTATCAGTGCAAGGATAGTCACAAAAGAGGTATTTTCACATACCTCTAGACTGTTTTGTCTAACAGAGAAAATACCAGAAACCAACACTATCACTGCAGTCACATTCCCCTGTCAACCCAGTATGTGAGTCAGTAAGGGAGGAAGAGGAGAAATGCTTCTAGCCCCTTCTCGAAGTTTACTTTTTATGTGGGGAAACCCTGTTAAATAAATTAACAATTATAGTAGAGTATTCTTACATACATTAAAATGTGTCTGAAGGGGGATTTTCTGTTGGGATTTAGTGTTGTTACAGTTGTTAAGGCATGTGAAATGCAAGTAGTAAATAATGCCAGAAAAAGTCTTGCAGCTCGACAAGGCTTGCAACCAAAGACACTGTTGTATTCTAGGCTCAAACTTTACTGTTTATTAATATAATATATAATCTATTGTAACAGATGATACAAAAACTTTTATAACTAAACCAAACAATAAGGCTTGCATTACAACAAGTCTTCGGGCTGACATGTTTGGAGCATACCTTGTTAATATGTTCAGAAGCAGCTGAAATCCAAAGGGATGAAAGCAAACTAATCAAAGAATCAGGAGGATTGCTGAGTGCATCTGAGGAAATCCACGAGCTAACAATACAGCAAAGCTAATTAAATCCAGTAATTAATACAGACATAGAGTCAGAGTATTGCAGTGCTCGGAGGAACCCGTGAAATAAATCCGAACAAAACAACTTATAAGACAGCAAAACTTTCTTAGGGCACAATTAGAGACACAGCAGAGACGCAATAAACAGTAAAGAAAGAAAAACACAACCATCTCTAGTGAGAGAAACATCTAATGGTGTTATTATTGTTATTCAGGGAGGTCTGCTAAACACTTCTCTTTGCTCTTTTTCTTTTTGATTCAATCCAACAATTTCAACCTTATAATACAAAATCTTTAACTGTTAGTATCTCCTTTATGTATTTTAAATGTACACTGAGAGTAGCTGAGTGAGAGGTCTTTTTTCTAACAAACATTTATATTGTTCACACTTCTAGACAGCATGTGTGTTTCTGGGTAATGCAGGTCTTAAAATTGATTTAAGGAGGTATTAATTCACAAGTCTTAAATCATGTCTCTTGCCAGCTGTATGAAGTAATGTTTGTTATAAAAGTACTCAGTATCTGATTGCAGGATGTCATTAAACATTACACACCAATAAATTTAAAGTGCTATGGATTTATTATGAGACATCTATGATCTTTCCCCACTAAGGCTACGTTCAGACTGCAGGGAAAGTGGCCCTGATCTGATATTACGCTCATGTAACTGAAAAGTGTGAACAGCACAAATCACATGGCATCCCAGTGTTTCCCATACCATTATATAAGGGGGCTCTATGACCCATAATGCATTGCATGGCACACTATCCACGTTAGTCCTACATTAGTCACTCATAGGGAAGCTTTATGGAACAGCTGCATGTAAATGTCTATAGCAAGTCTCACTTATCTCACTAGTCTCACTCACTTATAATTATTCTGTGACAAATTAACATTAACGATGCACAAACTCTCAACCTGACAAAGACATGTCACTACTTTCCACATTCTGCATTCTGGAAATGAGCTACAACAACAGAACAGGCACGCACCTGTTTTACTGTATACGACATCCAGAACATCACCCTATACCCTATGGTATCTATAACAATTGGAAAAATAAACCATCCTAAGAATCTGAACTACCAAAACCACAAGAAACATTTGCTTTATCAAACCTCTAAGGAATCATTTTGTGTATTTTCCTCAGAGTAAACAAGTGCAGAGAATACCCTTTCTTCACCTTTTTCCTTGAACACCTAAACTAACCTGCAGCTCAAATGAGTAAAACAGCAAATCCCTGTTTCTGGCAGCTCAAATGCATATTTCTGTTTATATTTTAGTCATTTGGCTGCCGGTCTCTGAGCTGCTAAACACACAGTGACTCTTTCATGTTGTAATATTGGAAGGCGATAAAACGCAGCTCTGACTTTACGGCCCTGCAGGGTAGCTTGTTTCACACACAGACTTCCTTGAATCTCATCCCTCATGGCTCGCTCACTCCCCGCTCTGCCTAACAAGTCATCAGAGCGCCATCTGTGGCTGTGAGAGTATGTATTTCTACTTTGTTGTCATTTAGCGCCACCTCCATAAAGAACAGTGGGCTGTCTGCAGGGGGGGCAGGAGATGTGGTGCTCAGTCTTAAACCTGCAGCATGGATACCTCCACTGCAGTCCTAACTTATTATGCTGCAGTGGTTTATGGTCCATGCATGATGAGTGTGCCGCTGTGTCAGGCTGGGCAAGATTTACAGATAGACAGATACAGAGAAAGAGAATGGCCAAGGGAAAGAAAGACCAAAACTAAAGAGGAGAAATAAGAGAGAGCATAACACAGTTACTGCAACTGGAACTGCACCAAAATAGCCAATACCAGCCTTAAATGAAATATTCAACATTGATCATTCATTCAAACTGGGACTGTCCTCCCAGGACAAACAACAGCATCAATTGTTCCAGCAAGTGCCCCAGAACAACAGTATGCTTACATTCAAGTAATAAAGCCCTCATGTGGCCGAAGCAATCATAACAGGAGTGAAGGGGTTTGTTTTCAGTGTCCAACAGTCAACATTAGTAATCATAACCTATCCAAAAGGCATCCCATCAGAAAATGCTGCACACAAATAATTAATTTTAGTGTCCAATTTGAATGACTTGTTGCCCAATTCCCAACCATGCATCATGAGGACCTGTGCATTAGTGTTGGGCCCAATTTAGCATATGACAAGGTCCACAGTGAAACATCACAATGGATGATGACAGAGTCAGTGCAAGTCATCCAAACAGATCAAATCATGAGGACACAAAACCCACTACAGGGGCTATATCCACCATTAAGAATCCCCACCATCTTAAATCTTTCACCAGAAATGAGTGCATCACATAGGCAGCTGATGCTGGGCTCAGTGGTCGATGACTGTCAGCCACAATGATGGACGATGGCATTGTCCATCAGCCCAACCCTACTGTGCATCGAGCAAGGTTTTCTTTATTTACACCAAACCATATAATTCTTGTTAGTATGTGAAGTCAGGTGAGCTTTAAAGCTGCCCCCACCTTCAACCTGGACAGAGGTGTAATAAGACCAAGTATAAACACAAGCAGGGCCTTAAAATAAACTGTCTTATCTAGGTCTTCTCTTTCAGTAGAAAGTTTTTCTTTGATATACAAATACTAAAGGCTATAAAATGAACAGTATCGCAAAATATTTCCAAACCCTATCAGCTGAAACCAAATATAAACACCTTCAGATGAAACTTACAGTGCAAGACGGAAGTGAGCAGCAGGAGAGAGAATACACGCAGAGAGAGAGAGATTAAGGGATGTGGACATGAAACAGGGAGAAAAAAATATATAGGTAGAGAGACTAGAAAGGAAGGAGGAGAATGGAAAAAGAGGAAGAATTTAGAGGAGAGAGTGACACAGCAGCAGCAGGAGGACAGAGATCCAGGTAGAAGAAAGGAAAGAAAAGACAGTGGGTATAAAGAGAAATAAAGACAAACGTGTCGGGAGGATAACGGAGGAAAGAAGCTAACAGGAAACAAAAGGAAGAGGAAGACGAGTCGGAAAGGAGAGGAGAGTCAGATCAGCAGGAGGGAAAATCTGATATTTTGGTGAGTGTAGATTTTTTCATGGAGGAAGAACATAGGAAGGACAGAAGAGGAACAATGCTCTGACTGAATATATTGTCCTATACACTCCTCTCTCCTCCTCACTCATATCCTCTTTCCTTCCTTCATCTGTCTGACTGTGGAAGACCTAAATGTCTCTCTCATTGTCTCAGTATCTTAAAGACAACTGTTGTTACATCAAATTACAGCAGGGAGATAAAAACAGTTTTTTGTCTGATTGTGATATTTTCATGTTAAGTTAAATATTTGGACTACTAAATACTTTAATATCCAGTTTAACCCTTTAGTTTCCTTAGGCAGAGAGTTGGAAAGCACACTATTAGACAGTAATACATACACTGAGAGAAGTATTTAAGCATGTTTTATGGCTAAACAATCAGGTCAACATGAAATATTTGATGTGCATCATTTTACACTTGCTTCCTCAAAGGTTCAGCCTCACATAGTTGGTATTTGTCAACATTTTGGGATCTCGACTTAAATTCAAACAAAGATCTGTGGGTTTTTAGCAGTTTAACTGCACAGCATGAGTTTCTATTATCTGTGGGGTTTAAGAGGTGAAAAGACAATGCAGGTGAATGAGAGGAGAGACTAAGAAAAGGGAAAAAATAAGATGCAGAAGCAGTAAGAGAGAAGCAAGTGAGGATTGGGAGAAGGATGAAAATAGTATTATGCACACATTTACATAATGTATAACAGTAAAGGCAGGAAAGCCAATAAACAGGCAAAGATTTGGTTAAAAAAAGAAAAGAAATGAGGGCAAGTGATCACTGTGTCGTGGAAGAGGAAACTAAAACAGTGGAGGGATGTAGGACTTTTTTCCGCCATCTGTTTCGATTACATAGAGACATACATCACTGCTCTCTCTCCTCCCTTCGTCCTGTTTCTCTCCTCTTGGATTTCCCTCCCTCTCTCTCTCACTCTCTCCCTCGCTCTCTTTCTCCTCCTCCTCTCTCAGGCAGAAATGCAAAACAGCAACGCCCCACTTCATATTCACACACTGACACAGCTTTAGACCTGGAAACTGCCAGATCATGTTGATGTCAAACATTACTTTATGGCACTTTAAGGAAAAAAAGACTGATATTCTAAGTCACAGAAATCACAGACTCAAACCAGCAACCTCTCAGTCTCAAGCCCACCTCCCCACATACCTGCATACAACCAATTTTTCCTCACACACACCTTCACACTCTGGCTGCTCTCTGGAGTGTGTGAGCACAAGCGTGGCTCGGTCCCAGGATGCTCATCATGGTGCACTGAGCACCAAATTAAGCAAAAACAAAACAGATAACCTTGTTTATGCACACAGTGGATGGACTGGCTTCTATTAGTGGCAATAATGCATCTCTCAGCCTATGGAGGATAAAAACACACAGCTGAGACCTTTCACTGCAAAACATTTAGCTCAGCTCTTTCAATCAAAAACCTCTATGCAGCAGCATCATTTAATTCAAGGCTTTTCCAGAGAGATTAGTACTTTCTTAAAATAAATCAAACAATGTAAGAATGTTGCATAAAAGTTTAAAAAATATGCAGAAGACACGTTGCTGCTTTAAGGGTACTGCACGAATAGCTTATTTTTCATTGTTAAAACAGATCCAGTTCTCACAGATACATTCAAATTAAATCATTATTCTCATCAAACCGCCTTAACTCTGCTTATTTCTCCTTTAGACCAAGCACTGATGCGCAACCGATACGCGCAAAATCCCCTACGAAAAAGCAATGCACTTTTCCCCAGATGTACCTACATAGTTTAACAGCTCGGTGTCATTGCATCAGTAGCTACATCAGATGGCTTTTATTTTTTCCAGGCGGTATGACACAGAAATGCATCCCACGTTTAAAGCCGCCCCTCCGGGTCTGCGCTGCCCGGACGCGCTGCGTCTCCACCGGGGAAAGTAAAAAAAAAAAGGGAAAAAAAGCGCAAAGCCTGCTCACCTTCTCCGGTTGTCCCGTACAAGCTGCAGAGATGCAGGGCGACCTGGGCGATAATCCAAGCGATTCTTTTAGTCCCTAGATCCATGATGAAGAAGTGGCGTGGAGGCTGCAGAGAAGCCCGGCGGCTGCTGGAGGAGAGAGACGGCCAACCTCTCCTCTCCAGCTCCAAGAGAGATCTCCTCAACCCCGACTGGAGGAAGCGAGTAGGTGAGAGAGGGGGAGAGAGAGAGGTGGTTTTACTATGTGGTCACAACTTCAGTGCGCCTCCTCCTCTTCCGAAAGCCCCCCTCTATAGTCCCTGTGCTGAAAAGAAACGGCTTCCAAGACCCTTTTCTAAGCCAAACTGGGTGCTTCAGTTCTACATCTTCCGCTGCGTGTGCTGCTGACAAATAAGGAGCTATTGGTCACCGTTTACCGAGCCAAAGGGAAAATAAATCTCGCCAGACAGGCTGCCGGCCACAGCTTCAGGGTCTGGCACAGTTATAGCCATATACACAATTAGATATAACAAATTCACCCATTTATGTACTTATACTCGAACTTTTACTTTAAATTATCTGTGCATTGCATTCCCTATACGGCGAAACAAAGTGCAGGAAAATAATGGTACATGTTCTTGTTAGCTTAATTTTAGCCAAACAAAACTTAGGAGTGAAACATGCCATGTAAAAGTTGTTTAGACGAGACTAATCTATTGCTAAGTATGAACATAAAGACATATATACGTTTATAATAACTAAAATTAAGCGAGCGAAATTTGTTGGCTACAAGCTAAATCGTGTGTTTTAGCTAGCTACTTTAGGAATGTGAAAATCGGTTGCTAGGATACAACTTCAGCGCTGTCCAATCAGGAGCAATTCATCCTGTAAACAGGAAGTCGCCGTCTCATCAAGATTTATGTTTTCTAAATATATGTATGAAAATATAGGCATATGTGTATTTCTGAGCAAGCAAAACTCCTACCTTGACAATAAATGGGGAAGATCAGATTTATGGTAACCTAACTGATATACTAAGTCAAATGTTTTGTGCATTTCTTAGTTTGATGTAGGCCTATGTCGTATTATTATTGTGTAATAAGTTAGAATACAAAATATTAAAGATTTAAAATATAATCAAACAGCATTTATTACGTTTTAACACAGGATCAGAAAAAGTTATATAGCCAAACACACACAATATGAAATAATAACAACAAAACAAAAACATTTACAATAGAAAATAAGACAAATGTTGAAACTGGAAAAGCTGTACAGTTGTCTGTAGAAATGTATGAAATACTGATCAGAGGGTGTGTAAAAGTTAGCAGTATAAAGAAGTAAAAAGAGTATGCATAATGTGCATGTTGTGTATAGGTCAGGACATATTTCATATGACCTTTACTTTTCGCAGATTTATGAATGTTAGCTATTGAATATTTAGTAACAACTAACTAGTTTCTATATAAGAACTATTTTGTGTAGCACAACCCATTTTTATTTAGGGATGAGTAAATCTCTTTATTTAGTAAACACATTTAACTAGGTTAACTTTGAATTTACAAACAGCTGGTGCAACTGGCACCAAGGAACCAATTAAAAAAGGAAGACACTGTCATCAGGAGTGTTCAAATTATGTCATGTGTCATGATGTAGCTTTCTTGGAGCAACCAGGGGCTCGACTTGAGCTCTATACAGCTGCTGGACAGTAGAAACATTTTTTAGTCGAATGTTGGAACAACACAGATATGATGGATTATAGAGAGAATTGCCATGCCTGCTCATTCATTTTAATAGAGCTGGCACCAAAGTCTGGCACCAGTGCAAAATTTGACTGTGTCACAATGACAATGTTGCTTCCATCTTTAACCTCTGTGTGAACCATTTGTCCTTTTGTTTGATTGTTTATAAGGCATAAAGTATAAATTATGAGCTAATTTTGTGTTACTCCTTTATCGCTAACTCAGTTCCAACTCATTACCACAGGTTTTACACTTGAATTCATCTTTTATTTTGTGACAGCCAGATATAAAAAAAATATCTGAAAATCACCAAAATCTCCGATATAAAACATTTGAAAAATTAGTCAAATCTGACCAAACACCACAAAGGTTAACAGGTTACTTGACATGCTCCAGGAACTCACTGCACCAGGCCAAAAAATAGCTAAGCTATGCTAAGCTAAGCATCTAATGGGTGTTACCCCACATTGTCACTTAATACCATGAATATTTAGTAATCTGGCAGTTTTTTTTCTGCAGATTACATTATTTCTTTATGTATTTTTCTGCAGACTTCAGTATATGACAGTATGCTGTTGAACCTACAGCCTTCCCTGGTATGGTTCTGGAACAGTTACCAATGCACTCCACTTTGAATCTAAACAAAAATAAAGCACTCAGTGAGCAAAATGGCAGCTGGCAGATATTTCCCCTCTATCCATGATGTTACAGATGAAAACAAGAAAATCAGGTCTTCGTTTGACAGGAAACAGCTGAACTCTGTGACCATCACTTCCACTAAAGATGCTCCTAATAAGAACTACAGAGACGGCTATAATCAAAACAACTTGGCCTCTCAGCACGTTGAAGCTAAAGCAGCCTCAAAGACATTTGGCAGCTTGGCAGTGCCTGATTACCGACCTCTGGACGCCTTCAGTGTGACCGCAGAGGATCCTGGTCGAGCCTCATGGAGCGAGGCAGAAGAGATGTGTGAGCTCTCCATCAGGCTGAAAGAAATCGAGTTACTCAACATGATGGGAGAAAGTCCTGGCATCCCGGAGTGTAAGTAGACAATTATAATAATTACCTGTGCTGCTATTAGACAGTTTAATGGCCCACTTTAGAGCCAGGGGAGTCAATATAGTTTGTTGTTGTGCATTTTTTAATGTGGATCATCATCAGTGTAACTATCATTAAGTCACGATCAATATTACAAAGATTTACGATGACTTCAGCTCATTTGCTTCTCAGGATAAATTGCATGCATATAGGAAAAGAGGTTTTGGAGAAAATAGGGCTATGCTGTTATTCATATATAATTTAACACATTTGATTTAATTGTAACTATTGTGCCCGTCTCTCTTCCAGATAAATGTTTAAGGAACATCGGATGGTGCAGGAAGGAGCAGACGGGAGGGAAACCAGTGTGGAAGACAAGAAGATGTTATTTTTAATACCCTTTGTTTATTTTGATGAGTAAATACTTGACAACTGTTAAATAAACCACTGTCAAATTATTTAAACTCTTTAAATGTTTCAAGAATTTGTGTTAATTTGTAGTGACAAACAAAGTTGCTCTGGTCAGTTTAAACATCTCAGTGTCTACAACATACAGCATAAAAGTTTTGAAAATAATGCTGTAACTTTGAATGATGCAATGCTTATGCACTCTTGGAATATTTTTGTACATTTTCTTCCCAATATGTAGCCTGTTTTGACCATCTTTGGTTTCTTTTTTAGCATTTTATAAAACAAATCACTGATCAAAGTGAATAATGAAATAAAAGAAAATAGCAATTTACCCCCAGAGGTCCATGTTGAAGAATAATGATAAAGTGTGGAAATCCATGTTCTCCTCTTAATAACCTGCAGTGATTTCTAAACTAAGAGCATCGTTATGGAAACAATTTTTAGTCAATGATTCTGCAATATGCATCCGGCATTCAGAATAAAAGAGGCTAATTATAATTATTATTTAAAAAACACTTAAATGTAGTATTTAATTGTCAACTAAAGCGCAGACTAATTACTGCCATCAGAAAAATAGTCCTCTTTCTCTGTTAAAAGCAGAAATTATTTTACAAAATACCCCTGGGCTTTATTCTTACATACACAGAATGTATTAATAATCAAATAGGAACTGCACTGTGTCTAACTTATGTAATGCTCTGAGCAGCTGGTTGCCACTCTCACACAGTGAAGGTATGTGCATTGTTAAGGATGCTTGATGTTCATCTGAATGGAAACTTGGCTACTGGCCTCAGAAGCAAAGAGTGAATGTGGTTATAATTACAACAGGTGGGTCAAAGCAACATGGAATCAATACGCAGCAGGAGTTTCAGACCAATTTGTGTAACACAGAACCGCCTGGGGACGAGGTTATGGTGTCGTGTTAAACAGGTTCAGCACAGAATTTTAACTGAATACATTTATGAGAGAAGCCTTTGCTTATAATCAATGGATGGTCAAGAAAAAGCCCTGAAAACGGATAGGAGAGGGTCGGACCTGCAGGGAGAGTCAGCGGGGGAATCTGATAATGAAAACCTACTGAGAGTATAGACAGCAGGGGAATCACATGATAAAAAACCTGTTGAGAGCAAACAGCAGGGGAATCAGATAACACTGGAGCCAGAGTCTGAAAAACAAGGGATCACACCGTGCACAAACACACACACTCAACAGGAGCGTCACACACCTCGGTGGCCTGCAGACACACCGCACACTGAGAAACCAGCTGGCTGTTTAATGTTCAAATCAGACGGGTGACAGACTTTGAAACTATACGAACCTGAGATACGTAAAAACACACTGAGACAAAATGGCAGGCTTCTGCTTGCAGAAAATATCTAAAACGTGATCAAAAAAATCCTGACAGTCGAACGCAAACAGGGACACACAGCAGGAGAGTCAGATAAGGAGAAATTGAAAATGAAAATTCCCACAATCTGAAAGTGGGAAAAAGGAACAATGGATAGAAGTTTGATGCTCTTAAACACAGATCACCCAGTTTTGTATGTTTGTGAAAAGAAAAAAGTAAAACTTTTGGTAAAAGAAGACAGCAAAACTACAAATTATGCTATTTCATGTTTTTTTAAAGGAAGATGACTTGTTGTTGCATCTGAAAGGTTTAATAAAATCTCTTTGTGTGCAAAACTAGGCCACAGTGGGGAATGGAGGGAAAGCAATTTGTTTCATTTCAAAGAGAAATATCCTTTTTTGTCTTAGCTGTGTTGGGCTTTTACAAGAATGTGTTTAAAATATGACTGGCTTTTTTTCTCCACAGGCTGAAGAAAGAGTCTTTGTCAATATTTAGTCTGAATTAATCAATATTCTCCGGCTGAAAGAGTGAGTAGATTGTTGCAAAGAAGTTACATATTCATGGTAGTGGCTCTCACAGGAGTGTCCTGCTGCGGAGCTCCGAGCTCAGGCCCACCTCCATGACCGGGACTAATAGTGGGAAATCACATGTTTATCATGCTTCAATAAATAGGATTTGCATGCCACTGTATTAGGCTGTGCAATGTAATGTTTTATTACATTCATCATTAATAAATAAAGTAGCCTATGGAGCGTATATTTATTATATGTATCACCTCTAGGCCTGTCCCAATAACTATTTTTGTTAGACAATACATAGACCCAGACATTTCTGCGATAGACAATATTATTGTAATTTACATGCTAGTACAACCTTTCAAAGAGCAATGATCTTCAAATTCTTAAGAATATTAAAACATGAATGTAAAAAATGTATAAAAATATCCTCAAAAAGTTAAACAACAGAGCAGAAATGATGTTCTAGTTCTGTTCGGTGTGAAAACATGCCCAGGTGCTGTGTCCAGGTCTTATAATGGGAATACATTTTTGTTAAACATAATTTTGGCTAAAGTGTTTGTGACATTATTAAGTAAACACAAGGTCAGCCAAAATTATCCTGGTCCTGACCATATGTCACACGATCCATATTTGTATCATCATGGCCGAATCACATCCAAACCACTAAATAGGCCTAATATCCTGACTGATCACACTTGGTTCTATGTTTGGGCTACATATGTACAGACAATCTGGGGACTGCTTTGTGTTTTCCACCATCACTGCTGTAGCATGTCATGTCTGCTGCTGTTTGCTGACAGCGACAGCAGCACGGGTAGCTGGATGGACGACAGATTTTCTCAGCTAATTGATGACAAACGTTGGCATAAAATGTCGACGGTACTGACTGCCAAATGACATGTGTTAAATACGGTGATGGAGCCAGAAATTGGTTAGCTTGGCTGGATATAGTTACACCTGAAGGCACTTTAAAAATAATCTGAACAAACATATGAGTGCAGAAACTGTAGGGAACAGGACAAGATGTCAAGATCTGAAGAGTTCTGGTTTCCATTTGTAGTCCGAGCAGTTGACTAACACTTTCTGAGCCTTTTTTGTCACTTCTTTCACTGCATAAATAACACACTGTGTCACATTTGTTTAATCCATACAATAACAGAAATGTGAGAGTGACGGCCTGTGGTTTTAAGAGGAGATTCTGTATCTGTTGTGGCTATTTCCAAGCAGTCAACAACTGGGTGTTCAGTAGAAGAAAGGGACTAAAAGGTTGACCCTTCACTCTGAGGTGAAACAGGTAACACTCAGGGGATTCAGCTTTTCTGTTTCGTGCTTTCTCCAATCTTTTTTCATCAATCAACTTCCATAAAAACATGCTTTTAGTTGATTGAGCACTCATTGAGCCATTGACTCCCAAAGGGTCCTTCACTATTAAACCGCCGAGTTATCCGGTCAGAGCTTTTGTTATATTTTGAGCCAGTGATCCCTGTGGAGAGGCAGCACGTTATTCCTGCACCACATCATTAACAATGACTGCTTTTTCTCCTTTGCCATGGTAACTTCCAAAACAGCCAAACAGACGCTGAATGGACTTTTGGAAAACAGAAAAGTGGAGCAGCATGAGAATGAGCCGGGAGGCAGGTTTGAGTGTGAATTAAACTGAAACGTTGTGATATTATAGGAGTGTGAAGAGGATTGGTTTTTAATTATGAATTCATCCTGGTTGCATCTCTATTCTCTAGTTAGAGTCTCTCCGTTTAGTTTGCTCAAGTCATTTTCACACGCTTTGATACAAATTTGGGAACATTCCTCCAAGCTGAATATTCATGTACAAACGGGCTGAATAATTGTGAAAATATTGACTCAGGATTTGTTAGTAATTCTGTGTGATTCTCTGGATAAATATTGATAAGAAACAGAAGCTTTTCATTGAGTCGGTTCGATGTGGTGTCCTGTCTGATCCTATTGTCAACAATATTGTGCCACCGTGTTTGTTTGTAAGAGTTTCTCTGACATGTGAACAGCAGGGAGAGAAGTTGTGGTGTTTCACTGCACTCATATCTTACAGCTAATTATTCTTTACATCCACAATTATTTCTGACAGCAGTGCACAGTGACATTTAGAGGGGAAATCAATTGTTTCCAGTGGAATTAGCCACAATCTGTTTAATTTTGGTAAACTTTGACCCATGAATTTAAGCTCTCAACCAAACAGGGAGGCCATCATGACAATCTTGTCCGTTGAGGGAACAGAGAATGTGGGGGTCCAAAGTGGAGGAAGCTATTATATCTTACGAACTGTGTTGACCATCAACTTTAATTTAGAATAAATGATCCACAGGAATAAAATGTGTTTATTCCAATTTAACAAAGCTTTGTTAAAGGCTGTTTTTCTGTCTAATAATACAGCAGGGAGGAACAAGACGAGATGTTGGATGAAGAGCTGCAGATAACTGGTGGACTGTTACCGGGAATAAGTATCAGAAATTAAACGTGTTTATCCACCATTTTACAGCTTTTCCTTTGGCCACAAGTAAAGACACGCTGTCAAGTTGTAATGGAGTCCTGAAACTTTAGCCACACTTGATATTCACATTCAAGTTAGCAGAGAGCTAAAGCAGAAGTGTCTCGTGCGCTCGCTCCATGGGCCAAATAGTTGAAGTGGAAGAGCTGCAGAAGATCCGGGTACTTTTTATACAAGGAAGTTCAACTTTTTTTGGCTTCATGCACCACTGAGCAACTTTCATGGAGCTCCGCCTCCAACTCTGTGTCCTGTTCTCTTTATACATTTTCCTCTGTTTAATAAAAACTCTGAAATGATGAACAATCCCAAGAACAAAGTGCCGCAGAGCACAGAGGATACATAATATAAAACATTGTGGTTGCTGCTTTCTAGCTTGTTAGCAGTTAAGTTGCCAACTCCAGCAGTTCTCCAACTATCCCTGCAAGTCGACCCTCCATCATTAAGCATCTAGAACCACATACTTTGTGGCAATTATGAAGACAGGCCAGTTTCTGGTGTGGCTAGTCCAAATTCTCAGTCTGAAAGTGGTAATGCAGGGTTTCAAAGCCACATTCAGCTCTCAGTAGAACAGTTATTAGTAAATAATGGAGCAAACCGAGGCATTAAAGGCTCAAATTGTCTCTGAAATGATGTGAGTTGTTCCTGAGCCGCCGCCTCTTTTTGTCCACGCTTGTATTTACTGTTTGTTGAATACCAGATGGAGCGGGCCGGTGATCGATGCACTCTGACTCTGCTTTATATTCACAGCAGCAGCTGCAGGCTGTTGGAGGCCTGCTGCCCGAGCGGCCGGCCAGTTGGCTGAAACAGAAAAGACACTCAGAGTTTCTTTGAGAGCAGAGCAGAGATCAAGCTGCTGGAAGCCACAAAAGAGGCAGAGAAATCAACGAGTTTCAGAGAGTCCACTCTTCTGTGTACTGTACACTGAAGCATTGCATTATGGGTAGAAAGGGTTGAAATAAGAGGGCTGTCCTTCTGTCTGCTGTCAATTAAAGACACATTTGGGCCAAATAGCATTGACTTATTCAGTGTCAAAAGGGCACTTCTGATGTGGCTTCTGAAAGAGCTGTTTAAGCTCTTGATGTGACGGCTCCCTGCGGTTTCTACCTGCAGTTTGGACCTGGAGTTTGGCCGAAATATTCAACTATATCTGCCTCCAAACTGAACTCTGGAGCTTGTGGTTATAACAAAGGAAGACATGGCTGGCAAATCTTTCCACTTTTGAGGCGTTTTTATCTGGACTCAAGGAGCACTCAAGGAATCCCTACAAAAATCTGCAGGGTCATCAGATACTTCCATTACATTATAAAAATATATTTATTTCTGTTTTTTCATGGTGAAATACTGGATACTTTCACTGTTCCTCGAGAAATATTTTGAATGAAACAACGGAAGAATAAAAGTCCCCTGGGGTGAACCACTCAGAACACCAGTCTGCTCTCAGACCGTGATGTGATTCATTTTGAGTTATTTATTTCTATATCCAGTCATTGGCAAATAAGCAGTCAGTGGCAATAAAAATCTCCCTGAGGCTCCATCCAACATTGCTCATTTAATATGTAGAAAAAGAAAATAACGCAAGTAAAAATGGGAATTACAGCGACAAGTTCAAATATGGGGATAAAAAGATCATTTTGAATGTTCATATAGCCAACCACAGCTGCCATTCATCTACCATTTACTATGATTGTCAGAAAAATACAGATGAGAAGATTTTTCAATATGCAAAAATGACATCCTATTTTCTCTGTTTATTAGGTTCATTGCCAGCTTAAAGTTACCTGGCATTCCCTTGACAAACGTGTCTATGTTTTGCTTGCAGTGCAGAATTAAGCATCATTTACATTTAGCCTTGCTGCACTTCCTGGTATTGCTGATCCAAGGGAGAGGAGGAGGGGACTGAACTTTCTTCACCTCTTAAATAAACTTACATACAGCAAAATCGTCAGAGTTCCCTGCACTGCTACTCACAACCAACCAGACCACATCTCCTGAAAACACTGACCAGTTTTTCCTGCTGTATAAAAGAATAGCCTACAGGAATTTCCACCTCTGGGGTGTCCAGAGGCATGCTTCCCCCGAAGAAAGTTTTGTATATTTTAAAGTAAAATTTATGTACTTAGAGCAAATCCCCCCCACATGAGTGCAAGTCCCTGACCCAGCAAGTTTAATCTCCCAGGCAGACTCAGCGGACCCCGTCTGCTGAAAAGGGTAAATATATGATGCACTAAGCCTACCTAGACTATAGGTAATTAATGGGAAACACTGGATTAGTCAAGGAAGAAAAGGACTGGGGAAGTTTTCATTGCAAAGCAGAGTTAACTTGCCTTAATCTGAACTGCATGTCCTGTGACTATTGCATTGAAGTGTGTTGAAGCTGAAACGCTTTAGAGACAGGTAGATGTATTACTTTATTAACCCCTGAAGGATAATAAAGTCGTCATAGCAGCATAGGAAAAACAAAATATATGAAAAGGTGCAACAATACAAAGTAGAGAATATAGGAAAGGTGCAAAAATATAATAAAATATCAAATATAAATATATACAATATAATTAAATCGAATGTTTAAGTTGTTTTGTTGCAAAGTCACAGTCCAACTTTAATCTGTATATGGACACTGTATTTTGTATTTTGTAACTTTATGCATTTTGCCTGCACATAATACTTACATACATAATACTAATACTAGACAATAAACTTTATTGGGGAAAGTCAGAGTACAGCTGATGTCTAGAATCGTGTATCCATATCTGTATTTTTAACTCTTTCCAACAACCAGAGTCAAATTCTTTATACTGCCAAAAGAGATTGCAATTTATACTGACTGTACAGTGTGTGTGTGTGTGTGTGTGTGTGTGTGTGTGTGTGTGTGTGTGACCTCGTCCTTGATGCTGAAAGCTTGTTTGGAAAACATTCCTCCATCAGGCTTTAAGTGTCTGAGCACTTATTAAATCATACTAATATATTTTTAAATAACACAATTTCCAATCCCATTTTCACCGCCTGAGTTCAATTAAAGCCTGTTTTTCTCCTCAATAAACGTGAAAAAAAGTCAGATTTGAATACATTTACATGTGAATGCAACTGATACCATTTTAGCCGTCTTTCTTCTTCCAGTTCATTAATTTATTCATGTAACACATTTTGTTTTGGCAGAGCAGCGCAGAAAGTCTCCCACTGGGCTTCAGCGTCCTGGAGTCACGCTGCTAGCTGCCAACACATTTTAATAAAAGTCACATTCTGCCCGTTTCCACTTTTATGTCTCTTTTTTAATTTAGCCTTCAATTACTGTTGTTAAACTGATGGCGCTTTATTAAAGGGGAAATACCTGAAGAGACATTTAAACTCTGTGAGACCTCAGATCCATGACATTGTTTTTACCTGAGGCTGTGGCCTTAGAAAGAGCTGAACGCAGCTCTGCAGCCTCATCGGTGTTGGAGGCTGCATGAACCGCTGCTAATGTATTACTAAAGGACAGATCTGAATATCAAGTGGCATTGTGGGTAATGTAGGTGACAGGTTTTTTGACAAAAAGAAGAATGAATGAAATAAGAGAAAAGACAAAAAACAGGTTCCACTGCATCAGATTCTCAACTCTGTAACAGGAGTGCAATGTCAAACAGGGGAGAACTCTAATAAAAGGTTAAAAAGTTATTTCTTAAAAGCAAATTAAGATAAAGATATTTTTAGTGCCACCTGAGTGACAGCAGAAGTTTTGCTTACAAACTTTTTAAAACTAATTTTAATGCTGATGCTCCTAAATGACCTACATTAGCAAACGAGACCATCAGCCAGAAGATTTGCTATTTCTATATGGTTGATCTTACTGCCGGTCCCCAGGTCCTTTTCCCCACAAAATCAGATGAAATGATTTATAGCAGGCAGACCAGAAGAGCCTATGCTTACATATTCCCAGGCAAAGTTTAGCAGCAAGTGGTGCAGCACGTTCGCAGGTTAAAAGGAAGCAGGAGGAGTTTAAAAAAA
>CAFUXE010000743.1:23529-38298 GCA_903364295.1 Serranus cabrilla
AAAAAAAATACTGTTTGTGACGTTATATTTTGCTGTTATGGCTGATGCTGTAGCAGGATCAGAAAAGAGAAAAAGGAAATAAAAAAAATTGAGAGAGAGAGAGAATTGTGACATTCAAAACCGATCAGGAATGATCTTCCTCTTGGACAGGAATGCAATATGTCTATTTTATTTAAGAAAGTGGGATTGGGAGATGTAGTTTTACATCACTAGACGAATTAACTCTAGTCGCTGAAACCGCTGTTTACCACTACTTCAATTCACCATTGTCATATCACAGTTATAAACTCTACACAGCCACAAATAGAAACATTTCCTCAGTGCTATGCATCTTGCAAATAACTGTATTTAAAAAAGTATTTAAAATACGCTGTACGACAGGAGGCAGTGATGCTCATGGAAAAACTACCCATTTTGTCCACAAGGGGCGCCAAAACTAACACATAATAATAATAATATCAAATAATAATGACAATATAATGAAGTCTTTCAATGAGATATTGTGGTTCGAAGGTAAACTGATGACTATTGACACTAAAATGGTGAAAACAGAAACAAGTCAAAGTATCAGTTACTTAATATGGTGACACAATTGTTTCCCATTCATCTGTGTCTCTTTGGGCAAAAAGACTCTTTAATTAACTTTATAAAATGCAGAGTTATGTGGTGGCACTGATGATGAACTGTTCTCACCTGTGCCGGTTCCAGTGCACTGTATCCAAAGAACACGTAACTGGAGTTGGACCCCAGAGGGTTTAAACACGGTCAGAATAAAAACTGGGTCGCAGGTGTGTTAACTCGGGGCAAAAACTAAACTGCTGGATTCACGTTCAGGAATACATTTGACGTGAGTCGAAGGATAAAAACAAGACATGCCAGACTTAAATACCAACAAACAGTTCAGGAAATCTGTGATGATTGTAATCCTCTACGCTATAATATATAATTAGACCCTAATATGATTAAATACACACAAAGAACTCATCTGGGACAAAAACATCTAATTATATGTTGAAAACAAATAGCAGTGGAATTACCTTCACGTCCTCTTAACTTCAATCCTCTGACAATCGATCATTAATCAAGTTGCTATCTGAAGAGATTAAATCTAAGAATATGTAATATTAATCATGGATTGAGGAAAAACACCTACCAGCCATGCACTTTAACGACTTATATAATTACCTCTGCTGTCTGGGTTTAATGAACTTCCCGAAGAATTAATGACTGGAAGAAGAAAAAACTGCGATGTGTGAAAAGTCCCCCACAAAAGGACCCCCGCAAACTAGATCCCGTCTTTTCTCTGGTGGGTTTTGTGTGAGAAGGAGATAGTTAGAGTTAGAGGGCCTTGGGTGCGGGGAGTTCTGAATTGTTTAATCCTTACCTGACAGATGGTGTGAAATGCCTGCGGGCTGCCAGTCAGATGATTAAGACGGCAGCAGGTTTCCTCAGAGAGACGCTTCCTGACTCTGCTGGGCGGACCACAGGTGAGCTGCTCCTCATCTGATCTTACTGAGGAGAGAAATTAGGTTTTGTTAAGCTGACAGGTTCCTGTCTGTCTGCAGCTGCACGTCTTCATGTCCGCCCCGGGGAAAAAACTAAATCTCTCTGTTTAGAGGTCAGTATTGGAAGAATAATGTCCCCGCTGTGTCTGTCATCACAGTTTAAGACTCTCACATAATCAATTTCTACCTGACAGGGAAAACAGAAATGTGCAGTGGTAAGCAAAAGTCCTGTATTCAAAACCTTATATAAGTAAAAATACAAAACTATCAGCATCAAAATCTACTTAAAGTATCAAAAGTAAAAGTACTCGTGATGCAGAATGGTCCCCCTTAGATTTTTATATTTTTTCTACGTTAATATTTTTATTATTGATGCATTTTTGTAAGCAGCATTTTAATGTGGGCAGCTAATTGTAACTACTTAATGTAGTGTGATGCGGTTCAATTTAAAGAAATATATTATCATTTTAATTGGATCATATGGTATTTAGAAGCAATGTCATTGGTGGGTGGGATGAACGAACAGGCGACTTTCACCCAGGAGAACAGGGTTTGTGTCCCATGTCAAAACAGAAGTTAACAATTTGTAACGTAATTTATCTAAGTTCCGCAAATCACGTTTTTTAACGTAATTTACAGAAGTTATGTCACTCTTGTAACTACTTCACTGCTGGCAATTAGGTACATTTATTTTCTTTTTAAACTGTCTTTTATAGCCGTGACAATGCCGACAATACCAGTTGGACAACACAGAATACAGACTCACTCGTAGGGTGTCAGTTTGATCTTTTATGCCTAACCATGTGGTTTTTTGCTTTTACTTTAGGAAAGATGGTTTGTAGCCCAACAGAGCCAAACTGCACTTATTTCATAACCTTAACTACATGTTTAAAACAAAAACCTTAACAGTTAGGTAGGACGTTCTGATCTCTCTCCACTAGAAGTAATCGAATATAATAATGATTATTCACTCCTCACTGGTGTGTTGCTCTGAAACAGCCGATTACAGGGAAACAGGACAACAACTCCACAAATGTTAAGAAGCTTCTTCATGTTGTCTGGATGAAGCAGAGCAGCAGGACACAAACTCTCAGCACCACAAATCTGAAGCCAAAGGCAGATGGTGAGATTTCATTTGTACAGTGATTATAGAAATAACAGTTTGTATGATCAATCAGTCTCACATTACTTCAGTTTCTGTTCTGTATCTTACATTAAATGCAGATATAAGTCACCACTATCTATACAGAATAATTAAATGTAAAATTTAAATAAATAAAACAGCCAAATTGTGTTTTAGAGCCTTTGAGCAAGGCACTGAGTCCCTCCTGCCCGGCTCAGACTGCTGGACGGAGGTGAAAGCGGACAAATCTCTGGGAGTTCTGACCTTCCCTCACCTTGTAGCAGCTCCTGTGTGATGCTATAAATATGAAAGATCTTTTTTTTTTACACGTCTGGTTCAATAACGGTTAAAAACAGCCTGAAGGTGTTTTATAATCCTGGATTTATGAAACCAGGCCAGACAAGAAAGGAGATCCAAATGGCATAGCAAGTGAGCTCCGTCTAACTTTTCCTCTCTTATCCTTGAAACACTGATGTTAGACAGCTACAGACAGCAGCTTCACTAATCCTATTGGTTTCCCTTTCAGGTTTTTGTTGTTTTGGAACAAAGCTGATCAGACTGGCAGCAGCCTCCTGGAAGCTTCAGACTGTCGAGTTGTTGGTCGGTTCACTGCAGCTCGTCTCTGCCAGGAATTAACGCGCTCGCTGCTGGATTACACAGCGGCAGACAGAATCTCGCTCCACTGACTATACCCTCTCTAAAAGTCAACAAAAGACGTCAAAATAACCAGAAAATGAGTCTCACAGATCATTACTTTAAAGAGTAAATGGGACAATCCCATTTCCTCTGTAGCAGGGTTTATTTTTTAATCATCTGGAGGCCATAATGAAAAGTGGAAATGATGCAACAAGTAATTTTCTGCTGCAAATAAATTGGGTTTGATAATATCGAGTTAAAACATGGCGGTATGTAGGGATGTAACAAGCTGCCTAAAATTGTAGTTATGCTAATAAGATATTGCTAATTTCCATTTTTACAGCAGCAAAAAGTGTACAGCAATAATAGAAAGAAGCCTCAATAATAACAATAACTAGAATTAAGCTATATTAAGTATTAAGTATTAAGAATTAAAGCAAGAAGGAATATAAAAAGTATTAACACTTTAAACAATAAGAAATATACAGTTAGGAACAATATATACAATACAGACAGACTCAACAGTTGAAATTGCAATTATATTTTAAAACACGGAGCCTTAGTCTGTTTATTTATTAATAATATTCACTTATTTAGTAAAATTCAGTTAAATTTGTTTTGTTACTTAGGGCTCACATTTTTAAGTTTTACTTTTACAAAAAAAAAGAAAATATGAATTGTTTGGAAAGACGGAAATGGCAAAAATTATATTATATATAAAATTTAAAATTAAATATATTTGTAGATTACTACAGTAAGATATCTCTGTGCAGTTTAATGGAACACCTGGATTTTACTTTGGATGAAAATACACTATTAACTACTTTATATGCATTAGGCTTTATGTAGACATTAACAATCTGGAAGTCCAGGAAGCTGGATACTCTGAAATTAGTATCAAATTTTAATTTTAAAGAGTGCTGAGAGGAAATTAATCAACGCGTCAATCAGAGCTGTGCAGATAACCGCAGTGTAAATGGATTCCACCAGAGCTTTTTGTGCATTAATGGACTCATTAAAGGAAAAGAGGGTGAAAAAACGGGGTTCCATTAAACCTGAAAATAGCATTTCAATTCACATCCTTCATTAAAAATGTTTTGGAGAGGAGATTTGTCTGAGCCCAAATCATCAGATGAGTTTTGGTGAGGAAAATTAATCACGCAGCTCATGAATTACTCATGTACAAGAGTTTAATATGGGTTCATTTGGATTTTTTGTTGTGAAGTGATGTTGTTGATCAAACTTTTGTTTGTTCATTTAAGTCACTGTTGCTGTCGCAGTTTGACGTCAATTGCAGTACAATTATTTTGTAGCACAGAGAAGAAGAAGAAGACAGAATGTGTCCAAATGGCTCCCAGAACACTGGCTGGCAGACACGTTGAGCAGACAGAAAAGGAGCCAGATAGACGGATGGACGGATGGCTGGTCAGCCAGCAGAGTCAGGGGCAGATCAGAAGAATCCTGGAGGAATTCATTTCAATGCAGTTTCATTTGTTTCCACAAATCTTACAAGTTTACATCAACTATTTTGGACTTGAACTTCAAAGCCCATACAAACAAAGAGACTTCAAGTGACAGTATTTTTCCACCAAAGAAATGTTGCCAAAGTAAAGACATTTTTAACATTACTGCAGTGCTCTCTTCACTGGCCAACCAAAACTCTGAAGACTGACCACATCACTTGTATTTTAGCCTCCTGCACTGGCAGCCCATCACTATTGATTTTAAGATCCTCTTACTCAGATAAAAAGCTCCTAATGGTGTAGCACCTTCTTAATTCCTCAGGTCTTATGATGTGAGGGTTTCAATTCCTAAAGCCGTCCAAAAAACAAGTGCAGAAACTTCTTTCAGCTACATTAGATTTTTTTTTAAAACAACTTTCTTATTTTGGCAAGCCTTCAGGTAATATAGATTCTTTTCTTTTTTTTTTTATCTTTTGCTACTTCCATGCCATACTGTCAAGCACTTTACGCTAAACAAATAAAATTATTATTAGTAGTACTGTAGTATAAAAAAGAGATAAAGTGAGGGGAGAGCAGAGCAGCAGGATAACGAGGGAGCAGATTGACAAAACAGTTTCATCAAACCAGCTGGATGACTGCAGGGGCAGCCTGCAGCAGGGACTCTGGAGAATGAGCCTGGGAACCACCAGCAACACCCTCAGATCCAGGGATTTAAGTTAACCTGAACACAGTCAGGTGAAAATCCAAGAGCCCACAAATTAAATCAGCTGGTACTCAGGGATTCTCTTCAACTGAAAACCTGGCTGGGATGAATGTCCAACAGGGGGATATTAGGCTAAACAGGAAGCAGCCAATGATTTATAAAATAAAGAGAAGTATGGAAATGAGTAAAAGACAACAATAAATTCAAGTATACAGCCAAAAACAACAGAAACGCTGCTGTTGTCGTTGCCACTCGTCATTGAAACCATCTATTAAAAGCTGCGTGAGAAAGAAGCCAGAACTAGAGATAAAATGAAGAGCTGGCCAAATTTCATTTAGTTTAAAAAGCCAACAGCTGATAGAGTAAAATACCTTACAGTGTACATCTGCTGGTGCCACCTCTAGGAAAACAAAACCTCCATCATAAAGAAAGTGAATTAACTTGACTCGACTGCACCGGCAGAGAGCTCGACAACAAGAAAACAAGCGAGCTAACAAAGATGCAGGTGGAGGAGGGTATCCTGTGTGCACACAGCCAGAGGGCTGGCTGAAGGGGATGAGAGCTTTTTGATGAACTGCTCCAAGAATGAGGCTGCTGGAGGCTCCAGGGGAACACTGGAAGGCACTGGGCAGGAACTGGGAAGCAGGAAGGACAGCATGTGGAGTGAGTGTTTCACCTGACCAAAATCTCTATAAGCCCACAGAGCAACTTTACAAGTCTTCCAGCTTCCAGAAAAACAGTGGGCTTACTGCTCTGTATGGAAAGTATCTGGCAGTATGTATAGCGCAGCACATTGTTGGTGAACTAAGTGAGAAGACTTGGTCAATTATATTTTAGAAAATAAAAAGGGTAACAGGTTTAAAGAGGCAACATGATTGCATAATATGCACTCAGACACGGATTTGTAATGAAGAGTAACTACTGATGCAGGCAGATGATCAGGGCTGATGAGTCACAGGCAGCGCTCGAAATACTGCTGCAAAATACAACAAGATCTCCAACTGAAACAACAGGACAGACCGTTTGTCAATACCACCAATAACCACACATATATGAGCGTTTGTCATAATGACAGATGAGCATTTTGCAGCTCACGGTACAGATGGACGTAAATGCCAGTAGTGAAGTAGTTACAAGGATGAAGTGAGCCACAGAAGTTACATAAAAAACGTAAGTTATGTAACAAATTGTTTTGCATTACTTTCTTTGAAATTATTATTTTCATAGTGATGAAAATAAGTGTGCTACACAAGACCAGTTCAGTATATTTTATGTATGTCAGAGACCTGCATTTGTTTTTATTAAGAAGCAGTTTTATTCAGGAAACTAAAACCAAACTCTGACCCAGTTTAGTCATGGGTTACTGGCTTTAAAGTAAAAAAGGAAAACTTCACGACAAAAAGAACAATTTAACTGATATCACTGCAGCTGCTCTGTGATTTAATCTTGTTTTCTACCAAACTCCTTCCTCTTTAGTAATGAAAACTGCCCCTTTATTTCCGTCTGTATAGAATATCACTCATGTGTCATACTGTGAATATATAAAGCATGAATATGACGCTTCTTTTTTCATATTTCAATTTCTGCAGCAGTGAAAAGGACACCTGGTCGTAATGGAATAACAGTGGCACTAAATCTAACTTCACTTTGCTTTGTCTCCTCTTAAATGCCTATTGAATTGTAGAAAGTCTCGGACAGAAAAATGCCTGAATAAAGCGAGAAATGTCAGAAGTGAATCTGATTAACATCTTCAGAAATGGAAATGTTCTTTGTAAAAGTTGTGCTTCAGATTCACTTTTGCTCAGATGAGATTTATTCACACAGTGTCAGACAGGAGAGGAGATATACACGGAGATTGTGTGAATTATCTGAACCTATGAAGCTGTGTTTGCTTTATCTCACCTGACACACCAAGAGCCTCAGAAGTGGAAATGTCTCTTTTTTAAGATAAGAGACATCAGAGCTCCTTAAGCTTTCTAAAATATATGAAGGATATACAATTACTGTTTATCAGGCAGAGAGACGCGCTGACAAGAGTCGTAAATGGCTGAAATGTCGCGTTGATCCAAAAGCTTATCTCTCAACGAGCACATTCCTTTCATTTGTCTGGATATAAAAGGGAAACAGGATCCTGAATGGAGTCTTTACTGACTCAAACTCAAAGGAAAGCCCCGCTCCCTGAAACTTACTCACTTTTATGATGAAGTTTATGATTTCTGTGAGAGATAATTGACCTCTTTGGATCTGAGAACAAGCTGTGAAACCATCATGTTGTTTCTGCAGATAATCTCCATCCTTTCAAGTGAATAAAGGATCGAACAACCATCCTGTTTATTGCGACACTCAGAAAGAGATAAATAGAGGGATAGAGTTGGCGGAGCTGCATTTGCCTGCAGATATTTTTTCGACAGAGAACAAGACGCTGCAGTAATTTCACAGAGACAGATAACAGAGGAGTTTACCTGCTGTTAAATCTGATGGAGAGGGAAGAGAAATGGACTGGGTGAGTGGAAGCAGGCTGAAATATACTGCTGTAATTATACCTGTGTTCAGTTTCCCTCAGTCTGACTGGTGAAGAGGTAAGGCACAATGGAATTCAAGAAAGTGTCCATCCTCAAATTATGGCCCAGTGCCCAGCCGACCATTTTCTAATTCACAGGAAAATAAATTGATTCACACTGGGAATTTGTTTTGTATTTAATACATTTTTAATAAGCCCAAAGTAGAGCTTAAAAAGGTGCCAGGGGGGATTTCCAAACAGATAAATATTATAATTATTCTGTCAGACAGAGAAACAGTATTTTGGAGCTTTCAGACCCATGTGAGCTGGATGAAAAACAGCTGAAATTAATTTTAATTTTCAAAATCTCAACTTTAACTACACTTACATTCACCAAATTTACCAGTTGTATTCCTAACTATATTCTGAGGATTTTTACAGAGAGGTTTATCTCTTTCACACCATGATTTATCTAACTTTTTTTTGGCTTTTGACAGTTTTTTCCAATTTATGAAATGATAAATGGACATACTCATTTCCTTCTGTGAAAAAAAAACTTTGAATCTAATATGTTAACTAATTAACAATTAACTTTGTAATTTGCTTTGTCCAACATTCAGATTTATGTCCTGAAAATATAAGCAAGTTAGCAAATTTTTTGCATATCTCGACATGCTTTAATGTCAATTACAAACGGAGGGAAATTTCATGGTGATATCGTAAGTAAATTCACCTATAGTGTGCCCCCTTAGGTGAAATCAAAAGGCATATAGATGCAATAAAAATAAAAATGTTCATGCCTCCTTTGATTATTGGTCATATACAACATAATAAACTTTATATGTGATGGAATCTATTCTGTCAGAAGCTGCATTTATGAGGTGATGAAACAATGCAGGTGATGAAAAATCCATTACGGCTTGGAGATGAAGAAAACTTTTTATGCAAATGTTGCTCCAACTTTTCAGTGGAATTTGGAATAAATAAAAGCAGCTGTGTTGCATTTGCTGGTCAGGGAGCTCTTCTGCAAACTTCATTCATATAGCACATTTCAAAAAGCCTGAATCCATCCTGCTGAGCACCAAGGACGTCTTCAGCAGGGAGTCCAGAGGAGAGACCTGCAGCAGACTGACTGAAGGGTTTCAAAGGCTTTGTCCAGAGAAGCAACAGCTCATGTTTCAAACATCCTTCTCCACAAACAGTCCATCTTGACAGACACAATATGAAGTCAGAGACATTAATTTTTTAGCACTAAAGGGTTATTCCTGTTTATGATGATGTGGACCCTGTTTTCTTGGGGTTTTAGCCATTGTTTGTATCTATTATTATATTAAAAAATCTGCAGCCACAATAAATTACAAACATATGTAAGTATGTTGTAATATAAGTAAGAAACGTTCAATCCAAAAAAAAGTCCAATCAGCTCAACAGTTGCCCTAAAACGAGATCCGCCAAAATTCGACCCAAAGTGTTGTTTGTATGGTAGCTTTTGAGGACTGGAGTAGTCATGATCTTCCAAGTCCAAGTATGTAGTCATTGAGTCACAGTTAGCTCCACACCTTCCTGCTCATTCCTACAGTTCTCACTCTCCCAATCAGCCCAACTCCAGCTGCCTCTGATCACTAATCAAGCCACTATAAAGACTCTCATGCACTCATTGATAGATTGTTCTTTTCTATTTGATACCAGACTTTCAAACTCTCTCTGTCTGATTTCCTGTTGCAGACCCTGCCTGCCTCTGATCTACCCTTCTCGGCAGCCTTCTGTCCCTGATTTGAAGTTATACAGCTCTCTGCCAGATACTTTGAAAGACTTCTGTTGTGTTCAATCTGTTCTGTGTGCATATCACTTGCATTGGCCTGCACCTGCAGACTTTTCCATTAAAGCCATTACCAACTGTTCCTGGTATCCTGTGTGCTGCAATTGGGTCCTTGTTACCACCTGTTACACGTACAGTTTCAACGACTTGTTGCCTAAAATTGACTGTCACAGCCAGAAGTGTAGGTTTTTCTACTCCACAAACAACTTTAAATCCTCCATACTGTCAATGAAAAAGGAACTGAAACACCTGGAGGTACAATAGTATCTCGTATGATCCTGTAGAACCAGAGGGTCACATCTTTTATTCGCTGGTGGATGTTGCTGTTCACTCTGAAATGTAACATGTTGCCAAATGCCATCGAAACCTTTGGCGCTCTTGTTAACTAAAAGCCCGCTGACAGGCGCTTTGAGGAGAGAAATACCGTGAGGAGATTCAGAGGAGTTTGAGCAAGAATGACGAGTCTGACATCTACAGAGATGAAACAGCAGGTGAGATCCTGAAGCTGCCATCGGAGCTGACTGACATGACAACTGTGCTGCTACTGAGATTTATCTGCAACAAACTGCTGCTGGAGTTACAAGTTACAAGTGTTTGCCTTCATACGGTTCAAGTTTCGAACACAGGGGTTGTACAGGCTGGTTTCAAAGGACTTAAATCAGTTTTCTGTGCTAGATGGGTAAGTCTTGGAGTCATTATTGCCATTTCCAAAGTTTCGTCAGGTCATGAAGTTATTGTAAATTATTTCTAATACTTTGACATTTCCAATATTATTACTTTTATTTAAATTCAAACCCTTATTGTAATTTTGTTCTGTCTGGACTAGCAGTACTGATTGCTTTCAAATTTGTGAGAAACTGCAGTAATTTTCACTGTATTAAATTCTGAAAGAAAAAAAAATTGGTTGCCTTGAGCAAAGTACAGTGTAAAATAAACCCAACCTATACCCCACCAAAAAAGCCAGACAACCTCGAGCAGAAAAAGAGGATGTCAGGCCAAAGAGACGAGGCCAGAGGGGAGCAGTGATTGAACTCTCACAGTAGGCAGGAGAAGCACCAACTCCTCCTGCTGAGACTCTTTTCACAACCTGGAAACACACTGACAAGAGGTCTGATTTGGAAAACCTCAGGAAACCACTTAGGGGAACCGCAAATAGGCACTTTTCCAAAGAAGTCTAAGGAGCATCCCAGTAGGTTCAAGCTTAAGTAATAAAGTGTGTTTCTCTCTTTTTTTTATGGACTTAGACACACGAAGGAGCAGCATCTCTGAAGGTAAAACCTCTCCATAGCATATATTGTCAGCATCTGAATCATCCATATTAATCTTTGACAATACAATTACTATATTAATATCAAATTAAAAAAGTCACTTTTACATAATAAAACTGGGGAAATCTCAGAATGACGGCTCTTACTTAATTTAATCACACTATTGCTTCCTTGTTTTGCCATGAATTTATTTCAAGATTGTGTTTTATTTACAGATTAACACATCATCTACATTTCTTTTCATTTTGTTTGTTTGTGGTTCACAGCTTGCTCTAAATACCTGTTTGCACAACCAACTAACTCCCTGTTTGAATTACAGATTTTCTGAGGTTTGTATCCAGCTGGGGATCCCTGAGGAGTGTTGTGAAGCGTGATATTAGACCCTGAGCTTCACAATGGGAGGCTTCAGAGTCTCTAACAACCTCTGAGCATCTCTGACCCGTCAGCTGTGACTGACAGCTGCTCTCATCTGGAACAAAACGCTGCTAAAAGAGAGAAAACTGCCTCAAGAGTGTGAAATGACAAGTAGCAGGTCAGTGGACTGAACCTGCTATTAGGACAGAGTGAACGTCCACAGATTACTGAACGCTCCGAGAACACTGATGGATTTGGACGAGACCAAGAAGCGAAGCTGCTAATAGGACAGAAGACTGACCACAGATCAGTGGACAACATGACAACACAACTGAGCGTCCAGGTCCAGAAGGCGAATCTTGGTTAAAACAATAAGTGAAAGCTTGACACCTGTTATAACTGCAGTGTCAATACAACTCAAGTAACACAACAAAACCCTGTCAGTGTAGAGTCAAGATGTAGTCACAAAAGAATTTGCTTCTAGTTGTCTGTATTTTGACAGTGAGACTCACTGATACCCAGACAGTATGGCAGATGGGAAAAGGGTTGGGAATTTTCATGCTATTAAGATATTGCTTGTTGTTTTTCTGGCGTGTCTGCATAACTACATAATTAAAATGTCTGATCAGAAAAGTAATAGAGCACAAAAATGTGAGTCATCCCAGGTCATTCACTTATGACAGAGAGAGTTGTGGGATTTGAAATGATTCAAAATCCACCTTGAATTGTCCCTTTTCTTCCTGGAGAGGTGCGTAAAATGTTGTAAAATTTCATTTAAGGCTTACACTGTGAGCCAAGGTTTTAGATCAATATATGTATCAACATTGGTGGCTAAAAGAAAGTTTACTTTGTTTAACCATCATCATATCAGTTATTAACCTTACATGATCACAAATAAATACATTGTATCATATGCTCTCTGTGCTTTTAAAATAAATGCACATACAAGCTGGATCAAGATCATTATTATTGTTATTATTAAGAGGCAGTGATGCTCATGGAAACACTGTCACCTTTGTCCACAGGGGCCACCACCAACAACAAAAAATGAAACTTCTTTGCAGTTGCAGTAATAAAGGTGTATTATTTTGAACTTGAAAACTGTGGGCACAACCGTCCTGTGGTGCATTCCCGAGCACTATCACTGTCATTTGTAGACCTCATTTTTCCAGACATGCCAAAGCTCCTCGAGAGCTGCAGAAGACATCAAAGCTCATCATGGCCAGTAAACTGATGACATGTAAAATCAGAGGAGGGATTACAGAGAGCTGAAGTGTGACTGCTTCTGAGTGTTCAGTATCACATGTTGGTTGGATTCATTTTTATAAAATACTGCTGTTCTGGTTTCAGGGTCCCAGACCCATAAAAAGGAAATTGCCCACATATACATTTGGACAATTATTCATTTCTAATAACCTGCTTCACACTACTTGGTAATAACATAATTTCCTGCTCTTCAGTAAGTCTTAATGCATTTAGCGCTGCCTCAGGCTACATTCTCCATTTAGATTAAGTTTCTCCGTCACATGTGTGATTTCCTCCTCTCCCTCTTTTCCTCTCTCACTGTGTCCTCCTCCTGTCTGTCTCTCTCCACCTGTCTGTCTCTCAGCACCTCGTTCTTATTCTTCCACTCCTTCTCTGTCTCTCTCCCTGTCAGTGTCGGTCATTTTTCTCTGCAGTGCTCCTCCTGTCACAGCTGACACTTGTTTCCCCTCCACCAATCTCCTGCTGACAGCAGCGGGGCTGATCTGAGCAAACTATTTCTCCTCCCATGTAAACATCCATTACTGACCACCGAGAGAGAGAAAGAGGGAGAGAGAGGTAAGATGCCACTGGGAGTTGTTGCTTTCACCAACAGAACAAACCTTGCGAAAGCTTTAACCTCAATTCCACGACAGGTGAAGACATTTCCATGCAGCAGTCTGCTTCCATTACAAAAACTCAGAGCGTCGGTTGTTTCCAGCAGCAGCTCGCTGCAGGAGAACAGATTATGCATACGTGTGACAACTGTATAATCAGCTTTATTGACTGGATGGGGACATTACATTCATAACTGAACTTTTCTATACTCATCATGATCCCAGTCAGACAAGAAAGTCACACTTTGGACATACACTACAATTACTCTGAGTGGCAGAGGAGAGTGTAACAGTGTGTGACGTCATGTTGTAAACTATAGACTTTATACTATATTTGACAATTATAGTTTTCTGTCAGAGCGCTTTCATGATCCTGACATTTCCAACCACACTTGCAGGCAGCTTAATTTAAATGCTATATGATAATAAGGACTGCTGTATAGGCTTTTCTGCGTTCATTCACCCACACATTCATGCACTGGTTCCTGAGGCTACCCGACATGGTGCCACCTGCCACAGTGGAATTCACATGCACAAATTGGTGAACGCAGCAATTTGAGGTTCGGTATCTTGCTCATGGATACTTTGACATGTAGACTGCCATGGTGAGGGATTAACCACGACCTTCTGATCAGTGGAAGACCGCCTGAACATCTAAGCCGTCCCCATTTATTAATTTATTTTATGCAGCTAGAAGAGAAGACAGAGCGGCTGTGCTGGAGGTTTTTACTCATACAGCTGCAGAGTTAGTTTTAATTCTCCACAAATGACCCGTTTCACATTAGACGTAATGTTTCGTCATTTCATTCGTCAAACAGATGGTTTTAGTCAGTATTTCTTGTGGCATTATTCTCTGGTCAGTTTGCTGTTGGTTGGGAATGATGTTAAGTCACCGGGGAAAGTTGCAATTTGTCCTGTTTTGCTCCTAACTGGTGCAGGAAAATGACTATTAAACACAATCTCTCCACCATTCTTTACAGTATATACATTCAAAAGTTAAAATTTTCCCATACTCATGGATCATCATCATTTTGTCTTATTAATGATACATATAGAGTTGCACAACTGTAATTTTTACATCTATAAAATGTAAGGGGTTGCATTGAAGAACTGTTAGCAGAAAGAAGAATTTCTGAATGCATTATATAGAGCATACATTTCACAGAATTTGGACTCTTAAATAACATGGCGCACAGTAAATGTAGAAATCCTTACATTAGACTACAAAGATGCATGGCTTTTGAATATTAAACATAGTGGAACTTGTGAGTGATGTAGAGATTTATAAGTGACAAAATTGGCCATATAGTCCAATGTATGTACCATCTTACTCATACAATAGAAAAACATGGTGCTCCTCAAACTACAACCCCTCCTTCCGTATCCCTGTAGGTCCTAGCCAGTCTTGACTCGATCTACTCTGACACTAATGCTCAGACTGACACAGAATAACTTAAGCACCTCATTTCCCATCAGCACTTTGCTACGAAAGGTCAAGCAATCAAACCACAATTCAGCATTTTTATCTGTGAGCTGAAA
>CAFUXE010000743.1:55518-66479 GCA_903364295.1 Serranus cabrilla
GCAGGTTTCAGTGAAACAGCGATTAGTGATGGAAACATGGAGAAAACATCGTCTTTTCCTTCCAAAGCAGCTCAACAAACACAGACATCTGCGAGTGCTGCCAACACGCCTCCTTCATCTTCACAGGCAACAAACACCTTGTTTTAGTTTTCTGCTTCCCAAGTCCAAGTTTTTTGTTTTGTTCTGAATGTTTTGGATATTACAGGCAAAATTGCAGTCTGTTTCCTACACCAAAAGGCTTAAGATCCTGGATGGAGGATAAATAGAAACATATAAGCAGTATTTTCCTCATCGTGCTAGAGAGGGCAGCTATTATGCAAATGACTTGAGACATCAAAGTACGTTTTCTGCTGGAACTTGTTGACAGCAAATGACGGGAGAAGTGGAACTTGTTGGGAGTAATCAGGCAAGACAGCGAAGCTCGCAGCCGACACGGTGGTCAAACTTAACTGAGCATGTGAAATCACAACGTGCTTTTGTTCCACAGTCTCCCCGCGGAGCAGGAGGCTCACTGATCTAACCGAGCATGCTGTGTTAGCAGATGCTGCGACGATCCGCAGGATTTATCTAATGATTTCAGATGGAGGTTGAGCTGCTTCTAGTGTCTTAAAAAACAAAACAAAGAAGAAAAACAAAAAAAAAAACTATTCAGCCTTGAAGCCCCAAGTTTAGGAGGGTGTGTTTCCTCGTGTTATTTGATGTGGTGAACGCATTTAGTGGAGACAGTGTGCAGCAGAAGTGTGGCGGCAAATCCCTGAGCTGTTTCTTGACACTTTATGCTAATCTGCTCTATTATTTGCTTCCATTTGCCCTTGATGGAGACAGCTGCAGCCTCAGGCAAGTTGGAGAAACAGTTTTAGGATTAATGCCTGCCACACACACACACGTGCGCGCAAACAGACACACACAATTCTGGCGTTGATCTGACTCTGTGACTTTCACCACTGATCTGTGTCACCACTACAGCTAGCAGATGTTTCTAAAATGTGTCATCCAAACAACAGAACACTCATTCATGTCATCTATGTTCACAATGCAGCTACAATAAACGATCAGATCGTTTTCAGATTGTGTCCTCTGTTGGGTGGTAAATTCTTTGAGCAGCTTAAAGCCCCCCTCCAGCAAGTGTTTCTTCCTGTTGTTCTCTCAAACAGAGAATGGGGGTGTGGTTATTAGTCATGCATAAATCCATTGCACAGCACGTACAGTGCACAGCAGGAGGGATCCACATGTTGCTGAGGTCCGCTGTTTGAAATTAGATTTTGTTTTGGGGGTTTACACCGTCTACAACAAGCTTCTTAGCTTCCAGCACCGACACCACACACGGCTGCACGGGGATTCATTAGATTTCTCTAATGGGATCTTTCTCTTGATGTGGGAGATGTTCCCGATATTCTCTTGTTGGCTAAAAGTTGTGCGCTCCGCACTGTGAGATGCTGGTGCTAGTAGACGGTGCAAACCTCCAAAACATCTCAAAACTGCATTTCAAACAACACACTAAACTCAGGAGGAGGAAAATAAAAAAGTAAAACCCTCAGTTGGTTAATGCATAAGTTTGGGGAGCTAACATCGAGCTAACACAAACTGTATATGAGTTAGCTTTAACTACATGTAGTAGTAACAATCCTACAATTTTTTTCAACTTTGAGCATAAATTGTAGTTATTTGTCCAAAATATTTGGTAAACAGTTTGGCTCATCATCTCAGTAAAAAATGAAGTTTCATAAAAATGACAAAATACATTTTCTGCATGATGTTATGTATTAATGGGAGGAGAGATAGATATTTAGGGAAATCTGTACCGCCAATTTCCCACCTCGAGACATAGAAACATTTCAGAAAAAAAGGATACAGGGTTCAGGGGTAACGTCATCTAATAAAAGTGGCATGACATGTTTCCATCTGCAACTTGTTTATGGTTTGTCATTTGGCTTTCACAGGTGATTTGAGAACTAACAAGCAGGAAATTAAGTTTGAATCTATTCATCCCTACTGTAAAGTATAGATCATGTTGAAGTGCTGAAGGACAGAAATGTAACTGACTGTGAACGAGCAGCTAATCCATATTTTGCTGGCACTGCACCTGCACAGATATAAAGCTTGTGGTTCTAGTTGAGCAACTTATAAATATATTAAATGCTCTTTAGCTGCATATTATAACACAAAGCTGTTCATATGAAAAATTAAACTAATTAATTAATTAATTAATAAAACTGCACAAAACTGTCTATCCTACGTTTCCTTTATCAATGTAACTGCAATGAGATTTGTTAATGGATCCTTTGTATTTTCACTTTTATTGGAAGTGTTCCACCCCATCTGCTCGCCAGGAGAAAAAGTTGGTTTTGTTTCATTCAAATCAGCAATTTAATTTAAAGTCAGCTCTTTTTTCTGTGCTTTTGTTTTAATGTTTAGCCTGTGGGGAAAGTCTGGCCACTTATCGATCAATCTGCAGCGAGAGAAATGTCACCGCGTCGCTGTGGATCAGCAGATTGGCCTTTCTAGATAAATCTCATTAACTTTGTAACATTGCCATTTTGCTGTCAGTCATCAAACCAAAATGTCAACAGAAAACTGGCAATGGAATTCAAACAAGGCATTCAAACATTTAGGGGGCAAAAACTTCTTGTTTTGGTGAAGCCTGAACCCCCGAGCCAGCTCTTAGCTCTCATTTTATAAATACTGTAAGACCAAAGATGTGAACTTGCTTCGCCAACTGGAAACAAATGTTTTATTTGCCCCTTTACCTGCAAACAATGGAAGTGAACAGAAATGTTAAATTTGTGTGACCTCAGCCAAATACAGAGGTAAAAGGAGGACAGTCATGTATCTGTTCAGCATATGCTAAATTAAATCACTCAACCTGCCCCACAGATCTAAATCCTGTCCAATTTACCGGCTTCAGACTATCAATCAACTTGCAAAGTAGGTGTCACTTTACCCCAAAGAGTAGATCTCTCATTTTGGAGTTAGTTAGTGCCAAATGAGTCGGGCCATCTGCTCAGCGATGCTTAACTTCAAATACATTAAAAAGTGACTGATGATTGAGTCGAACATCAACAGAGGGCGGTGACTTTAGTTTATTTTTGTTTTCTACTCTTTTCTTGTTCTCTGATACTGACATCCAGAAAACTTCAGATTTTTAATTTCCTGTTTTAATAGTCGGTCATGTTCATCCTTTTGAAGAAGAAATAGATACAACCTGAGAGCACAGGAGCTGATGCATCACCACTTTGGGTCTTTCTGCAAGACGAGAGCAGTAAAGGGAGAAAATCTGCTCAGGAAGGAGTGGGGTGTGAAATATATTTTTGACAGTTTTCAGCTCATTCTGACAGATAAGGAGCGACTTCTCAGTCCTGTCTGTGATTTAAAAAAATACTAGAAATTCAGAGCAGCTTTCTGTGAGACTGAGCAGCTTTCCGGCAGATTTTATCCTGCTGGTTAGCTGGTTTCTCTCCCCGTAGTGACTGGCTTACACTGCCAACCAGAAAGACTGTTTTTTTGGCTACCTGGAGCTCTTGTCACTCAGGTCAATCTTAATAGAGATCTCTCTCACAGTCTGGAGTAACCACTGAAGCTCAAAGCCATGTGGAGACAAAAGCCAGACAAGAGTTGTAAAACCAAAGGCAGCTGTTGTTGTTGTGCTGTTTTTTCAAGCAAACCGGTTCAGCTTGAGCTGCTCAGTCAGAAGGTCACTGGATTTCACAGAACAAACACGTCCTCATTCTTTAACAAAACAAAATGTCACAGAAGTCAGAAAAATGACTTCCAAAACAACAAACTTTCCCTGAAACACTTTATATGTCTGTTTTTTATATGTGCCACACCTGTGGTTAAGATCTGGACATGTTTAGGCAACTATAAGCAGTCTGTGGTGTCAGAGTCACACTAATCCATTCCAACCTCCTCCTAGATGCCCGATTACATCAAAGTAAATCTGTGTAAGAGAAGGAAGTAGGTAGCACTGGAAGCTACTTTATTAATACTCCAATCAACTATCATGAAATCACCCAAAGGACAATACTCAAAAATAAGTTCATTTGTGCCATGGACACGCACTGCTATGCCTCTATCCTGTTTGACAACTTGCTGTCAATCACAGGGTAGCCAGCACCTAAAGCATCCCCTGCTTTCTTGTCTTTTTTTATCTAAATGGGACGATAAGTTACAAAATGAACATCAAGCTGTGTTGAAGAAGACTTAAAGGTACTGATTGAGACTATAAACCCTTTAGAAGGAAGTGTTTTGAGGTAACAAGTCAAGTGAGATACTTCTCTATAGTTGGACTTCTTTTGCAAACATTAGAAAGATTGCAGGTCTAAGGCACTTCAGTATAATTTTCTTTCTTCTCCCAGTTTTATTCTGTTTACATCTATTTACATTTGTTTGTATTTTATAGTGTTTTATTCTTCCAAAGAACTGTATTTATGTTTGTTTATATGCGGGTTACCTTATTTTCTTTGTGAAGCACATGACGTTACATTCAGTGCAAAACTACAACAAAATAAATCCCTTCAGTCTTGTAAATGGATTCTTATGCTCTGTACAAGCCAGCGTTTGATATTTGTTAAACTTTTCCAGAACCTAGAACAGCTATCCTCTCACCAAACTAATCTGGTTATATCGCACCATTTTCCGCCATAAACACCAGAACAATAGGTTTCTCCTTTATAGCCAGTTTTAGTTATAGTATCTCTATCCCTGACCACCTATAGGCAGACCTCTTTTGATGGGAGCTTACTGACTAAACTAAAGTCTCTCAGCTCAATATACCAAAGCTACACAGCCTGAAGTGGTTGTCCTGCATGTAAAGTCTCCCTCTCTCTGGTTTATATTCACTGGAGCCTCTGAGTAAAGTGAAGTGCATGTCAACATACTCTGCCCACCTGCCTGTAAGCATTGAGTCTGGGTTAAGAGCAGAGCGGTGTGCCGGTGCTGGCAACATAAATGACTGTGGGGAACATAATCATCATGCAGAGCTGCTAGCAGGAGCCAGAGAGGAACCTTGTCAGCCTCTAAAGTGAGTGTGTGTTTGCGTTTAAATGACTGAGGAAAGAGTAATTACCATGCAGAGCCTGTCGCAAGAGACACAGAGGGGGTCTTGTCTGGATTTACATGTGTGTAGCCGGGAAGGGGGTTCCTTAGAGGTGGTCACACACACTTAAAGACATTAAAGAAGAGATAAAAGCGTGTGTGTTTATGTGTGTGAATGCTAACCTGTCACTGTCCACCATCACTGATGCTCCTCATGTCTCTCCATTTGTCTTGGGCTAGTCACGTCTCCTCTTCCTCTAAGGCTGGCTGTCACTCGGCTGTTAAATGAAACCTAAATTAATGAGGAAATGTTGTATTAATTAATGTAACAGAAAGTCAGACATCTTATTATAACCCCGGTCCCAGAAAAGTTGGGGCATTCTCTAAAATGTAAATAAAACAGAATGCAATTATTTTTCTAACCTTTTTGACATATATTCAATTAAAAAGTTTACCAAGACAATATATTTTGTTTTCAAATTAATAAAGGTTTGTTTTCTTGGAAAGATAAATTTGTTTTACCCTTTAGACAATGTCTCAACTTCTCTGGGCTGTAAGAAAACACAGAGCAATTAAATGAAATAAACTGGATGTGGAGGTGTGGAAACCATTAACTTTAATGAAAGTGTTTTTGACAGTCTTGGTGATGGCAAGAGTACAAGAAACGGTGTTATTTATAATAATTAATAATAATAATCCCACACACTGTCAAACGTTTGCAATAACTTCATTAACAAAGTTTCCATCCTAAATTCTTAATTAGGTAAAATTTTTACCTTTTACTTGAGAATAATAAAAACATCAAACATTCCTCCAAATTAACACATTAAGACACCATCACAGAAAAAAACATTTTTCAGTGACTGAATGGGGAAAACTTCTCTTCTGGAAACTACTCCCAAACCCCCCTTAATAATCAGTCTCCATAAAGCCGTACATCCTCTGAGGTCTTGAGTTTGTGGTTGTAAAGTATTCTAGAGGTCACAGCAGGTCATTGTATACATTGAGGTCAGACTTCAAGAGTCTCAGCTTTCCAGTCTGTTTACAGATCCCAGTATGAAGAAATATTCACATACAATAGGCGGACGTGTCTACATTTCTACTGCATGAGGAAAGACTGCATGGTTTTCACCTCCAGTTGCTTATTATTAGCATAAAGTGGGTATGTCTGTAAAGGTGAGACTCACAGCTTTCCATAAAACCCATTTTCATTCAAATATCTTAAAAATTCAGTTTTTCCCTGACCTAAACTTTTGGCAAACTTTGAACTTTATTTAGCCTCTTTGCCAACAAGATATCATGGTTGGTACAAATGCATTCTGCAGGTTATCTAGTTATATATGACACCAGTTTCCCCACTGCAGCCTGTAGGCCAGCGACAACCTCTGAAAGACAAGCAATGTCATCTGGGTCTCAGAGGGTTAACCCATGCAAATGCATGAGCGAGCGTTGTTAATTATCGTCTCAGATAACATCATAAAAATTCAGCATAACATAAAAATGATTTTGAGATTGTTTAAAAGATTAAAATCCAATTGCATGTTTGGATTTAGAGTCCAGTCTCTATTGTCCTGGTGGAGTGGACAGCAGCTCAGCCTGTGTTTATCGTGTCCCATGCAGCCAGCCACTGAGCAGATATCAGCTCGGCCTTATCAGCAGGAGCCACAAAGGGCTGAGGGTGAAGTGGAGCGGATGCTGATGGGGGTAACGGTTCCTTGGGGAGACAGCTAATGATTGTCCCCACTGACAGAGCCTGACACTGGGCCCGGGGCGCCGCCACGACAGCCTCTCTCTGGAGCACCAACAGCTGCCGTGTAATTTTTAATTTTAACTGAAAAATCTCCTCGTTTTCTACAGGCTGAGTTCACACAGAACTGATATTAACTTTCAAATTTAAGTTATCATAATTCAGAGAGACTTCAAGTTTAATGTTCAACTCCTCAGACAAAAATTGGACATGAAGTCTTTTCAACAGTGCCTGAAGTTCAACTTGTTAAATGTCAGATTATATTTACATGAATGGCATTAACGTAAAGCTGCTTAAATTGGTTGCTTATTGAATGATTTTTCTTTACATTCTGGTTTAAAAGCTGTGGAACTGAGCCAGGTTTTTAACTGGCAAACCCACCAGTTCGTCCAAACAGCCAAACTAATTAATGAAAATTATATGTAAATTGTAAATTTTAATCAACTAAAAGAATTAGATTACAAATATCTCTGTGTTGTTTTGGACTGTTGGTAGAACTGCAATGTGATTTTCTATTTAATGACATTTAGATTGATTAAAATCAGTTATTGGATAATGAGAATAATTTCCAGTTGCAGCTTGAACACTCGCACAGTCCCAATGTCCAGCTGTGCATATTGGTAACATGTTATAGTTTGATTAAGCTGTAGAAAATGCCCTTCAATACTAAAACTAAAATCTGAAAAATCCACATAGCTAGCTTTAGATCAAGCTAACTTTGACTGTGGCTTTTTCAGGTTAAAGTCATTAGAAAACACACTTTATTTGGCAAATGTGTATTCAGTCAGTGGCTGCCAGATGATCAGTGGTTGTCCTGACCTCATTTATCAGGCGTAACGGGAGCAATTTAAAGTAGGGCAGTCTTAAAAGGGAGCATGCAAGCTCAGCAAAAAACTATTTTCCTGGATAAATGAAGGTGCAATGTTGTGAGACCCCTCAGGCCCATAAGATAACACCAGCTAACTTTGGTTTGCCTTTTTTAAAATCAGTTCACACAATAGAGTACCCAAAATATGGAAACAATTTGTCAGCACAAGATATTATGTTGTGAACAGAAATTGTTATCATTTGCACACAAGTTATCTAAATGTGTGTGAACTTTATTACCATTTGGGGGCAGCACACATAAATTATTATGAGGGTCAGTCACTATGATCAACCCTTTTACATACAAAAAGTCATTTGATTTATTGGTAATATAAAAGCACAGATTACATGAACACTAGTTTGGGACAGCTACCTATGAAGAGGCAATATTCATGTGAAAAATATATTAGAAACCTCCCTTCAGGCATATTTTACATTAAAATAATGCCATGTGTCCCTGTCTGTTTGCATTCAGGGGTCTGAGGATCAGCACCATGGACAGCGACACTTACTTATGTCCTTGTTGGAGGGGGATTTGTTTTTCCTTAACCAATCATCAGTTAACTTCAGGTTTAATAATCATGCAGCTATTCTAAACTTCCCCAATGTTAACGGACCGCATTTATTAAATTCTGCCACACAGAGGAGCAGCAGCGTAGGAGGCAGTGGGGCCTATGACGTAACTACAAGTTTAACTAACTTTATTGTGAAAGGCCAGTGGGCCCAGTCTCAGAACATGCACACAGCTCTGATTCACCAAATTAAAAAATGATTGACAGTTAGCCCACACACTCCAAAAGCCCCCTGTCTGCAGAGACATCCTTTACTTTGATTTGCACCCTGAATGACAGGCACACAGAGAGGGCCAGTAACGAGACGGAGAGGGTAAAAACTGTACAGATAACGGTCCACTGCCCCACTGGGATCTGTCCTGGTATGACAGACAGCCATTACTCCACTGGAGCAAAGTAAGAACAAACTACGATGTCCGGTGATAATGAGAGGACATGCTGATGTAAACACACAGTTTGATAATGCTTGACAAAGGCGCTAAAAATGCATTTACGGTAATAAACAAGAAACTGCTGTTTCAAGTCCAATCTCTGGAGTCGGCAGATTCAAAGGAACCAGGCAACAGCAACACAAAAATGTTTTTTTAAAAACACCCACCACACAGGAAGACACCACAGACTGCAGATCCATTAGACTTAAACCTTTTTCATAACTGAACATTATTTATTTTTATCTGTGTAGAGCTTTCAGTTTTCTGTGGCCTTGTCTTACTGTGCACTGATTTCACTCTGAAGACCGAACAAATCAACTGTATTTAAGTGAAGGCAGATTACTTTTAATGTGCACAAATTAAACCAAAACTATGAATATATTTCTAAGCAAGTGAATACTGCTTGTGTACTGACCCTTTAATTTATGAACTTATTTACACTTGCATTCACCCAATAACTCCGACTTTACTAGTTTTGGCAAGCCACTTGTGGATGTGTTTGTTTTTATTTATAGTACCAATTTTATTGTATTCTATTTATTTCTATTTTTATTTTTATTCTCTTACTCTATTTACTCTGCTGCAACACCTGAATTTCCCTCATGGGGATCATTAAAAGGAATATCTTATCTCAACACCACAATAATGGAATATGGACATAATTTATATTCAACAAGTTGCTGCTATGCTAATTTGACATTTCCCACCACAGTGATCCATTACAGCTTTAATTCTAACCTGTTTTTAGCTATTTGATGGACCTGGACATGGTGGGATTTCTGATCCAAATTTCAAACACCAACAAAGAAGAAAGCAACTGTGTCTCTCTGGTTGTTTAACAGTTTTCTCTCACTGATTACAGAGTGAGCAGACATCATGCAATCTGTGGCGGAGAACAGAGGGGGGTGACAACATCAATCACTGTTATGATCATTATAACTTTGTATTTTTTCTCCAGTGGACATCCTGCTGAGAGACTGTACAAAGCCTACTTTGATGATAAGTCCTGCCGCCTATAAAGTTGCATCTAACAAGAAAAAATCTCTTCAGTGTTCGGTGTTTCAGAGGAAAACATCTTATCAAATGTTGATCTGTGGTCTGAAGCAGGGTTCCTGACATGAAAAGCTATTGGGGGATTTTTTGAACTAGACATCTGTAGGAGCCTGCACATCATGTCATATCAGTAACATCACAGTTTCTGAGCTGCATGTATCTGTCTGATCTCTACATGTTATTTCACACATATGTGCTTCCCCCGAGTACTGTGGCTTGGAGCTGGCATGGTTCAGCATGTCTGTGACTTTGGATTTTTCACAGATAACGTCCCCTCGGGGCTAATAGAGGGTTTAAATGATAAAACTAATCAGCATGTTCAGTTGAGGGAATACTAAAACCGGTTGGATGAGGAATGCTAAGAAAGCTGATAGATTTAATGCTCATTTTTTGAAAGGCATGTACCGGTATTCATTTTTCTGTGGATGTTAAATCAGAGGCCAGAAAACGGCATTTATGAAAAGTCAAATTGTCGGCAATTTCTACAAAACACATATTTTCACAGAAGAATAAAAGAAAACCTTTGCCCTCTGCCGAATGCTTCAAATTTCCCTTCGTGCACCAGGAAATCTCTGATAAAAGAATCCATTATCACGGTTTAACCCAGACCTGACATCAAAGATCTCATCTGAATCAATCCCACATCTGCATTGCAAAAGTTGAGCTTGTGCTTTGCCTTTAAATGTGATTTTTGTTAGTAATCTGCCCTTGAAAATTGCTGTTTGATGTAGCTATCTGTTTGTTTGTTTTTTAAGTTGAACACTTTGCTTTCTGTGATACTCATGCCATGCATGTTAAGGTTGGTGTTGTTATTCAGTCTTATCTATTTATTGTCTTTTAGCTTCACTTGGTGAAAATCTTTTGGTAATTCACCTTAAAAAAAATACAATTATTTTACACATCTTTCCTCATCTGCTTCTTTATCATTGATCAATATCTTTTAAAGGGCTTATTTGTTACGTCTCTCATTTTTTAATGCTTTTACCATGTTTTTATCTTCTGAGGACCACATGGCATTTGATTCATTTGAGGCAACAATAAACAGCTAGACCTAAACATTTTATTTCGCCTCACTTTAAATCTAAGCAGTCTCCATCAAGTCTGTTTTCTCTCTGTGATGTATTTTCGTGTAATGCATGTAAAGACAGTCACATGATGTTATGAAAACAAGATTTATGGCAAGGCTGTTTTAGGTTTAGGTCAATGTAATTAGTTAGGTTAACTACTGGGGAACTAAATGTAATATTCATTTTGATT
>CAFUXE010000743.1:71289-89253 GCA_903364295.1 Serranus cabrilla
TCTTAGTAAAACAGGCAGCACCCTCACTTCAGAGTGTGAGTAAGAATAAATACAGATATATACGTTGGTGGAACACGTACTGATGGCGCTGACAAAGTCGTGGAAGAGAGCGTAGGTGAAGAGCGGCTCCGGCAGCTCTCTGAAGTACATCTTCAGCGCTCCGGTGGTCACATGGATGTCCTCCCACTTCCCGTCCACCAGGTTCACCTTCTCATCTGGACACACACACACAAACTCCTGAGTCAGAGTGCTCTGCACGTACACTGAGGGAGAAAACTGCTTCGGAATATTTATCTATTCACTGCTTTCTCTCAGAGGTTTAGTGATTTGCTCACCGTGGTTGACAGCAAAGCGTAGTTTCTGTATGATAGCCAGGTTCCCACTCACTCTGTACAGCCCGTCGACACACAGACCTGCAGGGGATCATGGGAGGAAACATGAATCAATACTGAAATATCTGAAAATTATAGCTATGGTTTGTTTAAATTACCAGAAGATAACATTGACTGTTATCATGAGGAAGTAAACCCCACCTTCTTTTACTGCAGCTACACTAAACTACAATCACTTCTTTTTAACTCCAGTCTGGTAAACTGTTAACTGATTTTTACTGTAAATTCTACAGTAAACATTAAAATATAATCTGAATCACTAAATGAGAGGGTTGAATCCTTTTCGACTTGAATGATACTGAGAAACCTCATCACCAAGTCCAAATATTTTCATTATAATAATATAATAATATTATAAAAGTTAGCTTTGCTGAGTCACATTTTTTGGGGGCACGACCCACATGTCAAAATACAACACCAACTGGTAGAATTAAAGGGGATTGATATTGATATTCAAAGGATTTCAATATATAGTTTTTATACAGGTCTCCCAGTGTCTGAATCCCTTTATTTACCACATTTTCCACCAGAAAAGAGCTTTATAAATACACAGCTTTGAGTTCAGCCGTATGTTTGACTCAGATTTAAACATTTCTGAACCCACCGTTGTTCTCCACGTGGTCGATGCACATCTTGACAAAGATGGGCACCGTGCCGCTCTCCCTGTGACACAGACTGGACAGGCTGCAGCCGAACACCTGATCTGAAGACACACACAGACAAAACACCGCCATAAAAACTGTCCAAAGTCCCTTTGAAAAGTTTGTTTTATCTTCACTTAGATCCATAAACCTGCCTGCTCCATTAGAGATAAAAGAAAGGTCGATAAAAGAAAAGATTTGTTTTTTATGTGTGCATTTTCTGTGCAGCACTTTGAAAACCCCTGATATAAAAGAAAATATCCAAAGGAATAAAATGATGTGATGGAAAAAATGAAGAGAAACTTTCTCAGACTAACGACCCAAAATAATGAGCTAGTGTCTTTTGAGAAAGTTTTGTATTATTTTAAGATCCTGAGTCATTATTTCGAGAATGTTTGTCATGATAATAACTAACAGGATCTTTTAAGCTTCTTCTTATTTTACAGAAACCAGTCTGCCTTCAGCTTTCTTTAGTTAAAACAAAGCAGTTTATACCATAATGTGCAGCATCACCCTAAAATACAACCTTCTATATTCCATAAAGGTAAACTTTTAGTAAAAATAACTAGATATGTATTGGTTTCTGCCTGTAATACCTTTCTTAATAGCATAATATCCTTCTTTCTTCTTCTTCGTCTTTATACAAACATGAGAACAGTAGAAGTGGTTCCCCTCTGGTACCTTTGATGTATCCTTTGTCCCGGACGGCCTGCAGGGTCGGGCGGCGGGTCAGGAACTTCTTCAGCTTGTGTCTGGTCTTCTTGTTGTCGGAGGCGTCCATGCTGGTGGAGGTCTTCATGGCTGCAGAGGACAGATGGGACAGCACAGTGTTGTCCACCACTCGTCTCAACACACTGATCGCCATGACGGTTTAGAGGGAATGAAACTGATATGAAGCTGTTTTATACGGCAGGTTTGACACGCGACCTGTGACACTTTATGCTTTCAGTTTCACTCTTGTATAATGATTTTTCCTGCTGTTATAATTACTTTTTTAAATATATTCAACATCTAAAACTTTAGATTTTATGTTCAGACCTCGGCCTTTCTTTGAGTCCCTGTGTTCTTTCTCCTTGTCGTGTTTCTCTGCACCGGGCGACTCTGGCATGTCCTCTTCAATGGCCTCATCAGACTCCCACGCCTAAAACACGCACACATACACACACACGGAAATAAAACACAAGTTATAAAAACCAGCTGCACTTTTGGACTCTCGGGGCAGGAGAACAACAACCTTTATTGATTCTATCTAGTCTAAAGTACATCTGAACACCCAGAGTGATTTCTTTAAAACTGTCCTCACATGAGTGCTGATGGTGTCCTGCAGCGCTCGGAACCAGTCGTTGACAACGCCGTCGTTTTCTGACTGGATCAGCAGCTCTGTGCCCTGCCGAGTCTTCACCTGCAACCAGGAGAGGGACTCAAATTAATCAATAATCAATATCAATCATTAACTGGCCGGATTTGGTATAAATGAAACCATCTTTAGATCCTTTTTATATGTGGAGTGCTTGATAAACTCAGTGTGACAGTGTTTCACAATAAAAAACGTGTACCAACAGGGTGATTTGAGCTGCACCAGTAGGATTTTTTTAGTTTGTTTTGGAAACTTTTCTTTAATTATGCACAAAAACACTAATACAAATTCAAATCAAGAGAAATATCTCGCAGCTCTCTCCCACCTCGATAACGTGCTTCTTGCTGGATTTGTCTTTGGACGCCCACTCCACCGAGCCGCCCCGCAGATCCACAGTGAACTCTGGTTTGGACTGACCGCCTCCAAACTGCACAGAGAGAGGAAATACATCAAATGAGGGCAGATTAACACACAACAGGACGTGGTCATATACACACACCTTCAGCCATGCAACAAGTTATAAAGATAAAGAAGAACAGAAAGTTTCTTTTCAACTTTCTGATAACCCTGTTGTGCAAAATGTTATATAAATATATATATTATATTCTCATATTCTTGACTCTTGATTGTTGGTGCTGTAATTGTGGAGCTCGGTTTGTTTGATGTCTGTCCTAAACTGTCTTTTAACCATCTGACAATTACCAGAGACACAAAAAGAATCAAAACGAACTAAAACTCTGTGTACACGTGGTTTAAAAACACATCTTGGGTCATCAGATCTCAATTGGATAACACTACATACAAGAGTAAAGGACCACCAAGACATGTACACATTTAGCTTTGTTTCTTGTGAACGTGAACGCTAAATCGCCCTGGACAAAACAGTAAAAGGAAAACACGTCATCAATGCAGGACGTTGTGTTTGTTTTGGTGCTAATGCTCTAAAAGCTTCTATGAAGAGTGGGATGAACATAGTTTTACCCTAATATGGAAGGAGATGTGTAAGCTTCAGCTGACAGCGATATCTTTAACTGTAAGGAAACAAAACCTAACGTGACTGCTGAGAGTTTGGACGTATAACTTTTCAACAGCAATGTGTCTCAGCTGTCCACGTGTGTCCAGATCCCCGAAAGACTATATATTCTGTATTCTATATATAAATATATTCTGTATGTTTAACTCTGAATGAATATGCAAGGTAAATCTGTAGGGTAATTTGATGCATTTACATGCAGCGTTGAAATTCTCAAAATGAATGAAAATGACCCAGTTCAAACTTCATTACCATTTCTTTCACCTCGAGAGCTCATTAGCTGCAGAAAACTTTGCAGAAACTTAAGTTTCCAATAAGCAAAGAAGTGTTTTGACTTTTGCTCCATCAGCTTTTACACATGCAACTAAAAACTGAAAGTAATCCTGCGTAACCACGAGCCTTTGACCTCTAGAGACTCGCATGAACTTCTACATTTGTAAGAAAACTCTCCGGTTAAACAGCAGTATTATCCCTATTCTTTGCCCAATAACACACAGAGGGGTTGGGGTCATGGCAGACAGGAGAGAGGGAGCATGCAGAGGAGGAGGAGCACACAAAAGGAAGGAGGAAGCACATACAGAGGAGGCTCTGCCGAGTCCAGAGCAGCCATACGAGACGGCAGGACGTTTCTGAGCAGACGGCCTCCAGTTACTCAACAGTGACAGGAGAATTTCAGGGAAGGAGTCACTGTGGTAGTATGGCTGCATGGGAGGGACGGAGGGGACATGAAGACAAGGAAGACAAGGAAGATGGAGCCAAAGGTGAAGAGATGGAGGCATGGAGAGAGAAGGAAAAGGAAACATCTAGAAGAGAGAAAATTCAACCCCAACTCCATCCAGTGACCTGACAAGTAAATAAACTATGAGGCATAAAAACTGAACCGAGCAGCATTAAAAAGAAGGCACAGCTGCACTGAATGAACTGCCATTATTTCCTCTAAACAGGATCTTGCTGTGTTGATAAGGAAAAGCTCAAAGCTTTCGGGCACTAACCCAGCTGGTCCCGCCTCCTTGGCCTTTGGCGAATAGCAGCGTGGATCCTTGGAGCACGGTCCAGGAAGACGTCCAGTTCTTCCTGCAACACATAATTCATAAACACTGTAAAATTACTGAAAGTAAATCTGCAGAAACATTTCCACTTTTGAGCATCCAAGTGTTATGATGAGGTATGATGACTGCAAAGTATTTATCGTGTCAAAAATGAAGTTAGTCAGTCTTCGTCTTGTTTACTTTTATTTTGATTAGATATTTATATTTAAATAATTTGGGAAATGTGCAAGACTTGTTAAACTTTAAGCAGGGGGAACTTATAAAACCACCAGACTCCTTTGGCAAAAACAGTAATTTTGCCTCCCAGAACAAAGGAGCTGCTGATCTACAGCTGCCTCAAATAGTCAGTTTGTTTCATGTTATTGTGTGACTTTGGTATTTTTGGTCTTAGTTTAGATTCACCAAAGTCACACAATGACACAAACAAACAAACTGGCCAAAGCAGCTGTAGATCAGCAGCTCCTTTGTTCTGGGAGGTAAAATGACTGTTTTCGCCAAAGGAGTCTGGTGGCTTTGAAGAGAGCTCAGATAATGGTTTCAGTTTCCCCGTGCGAAGGAGGCTGTCTGATACTCACTCACATAAACAAACTGTGAGTATCCACTTTGAGTTGAGTTCCTCCATCATAAAAACTTGAATCATCTAAAACCTTCTCTGTTGGTGCATTACTATATTTTTTGACAAGTTAGTGAAACCAACTCTCGATATGTAGAAAAGTGTAAAGTGATCTGCAGGATTGAATTGCATTGTGCATCTGCAAACAGAAAAAATAAATCAAATAAGCTCCATACTGCAGCTCAGTCCGTGCTACTCACCGTACTTTCTTGCCGTGCTCGGTGATCTTTGTCACATTCAGAACGCCACACTTTTCAGACGGCTGGAAAGAAAACAACAACAACAACAGGAAGAAAAAAAAGAGCATCAGGACACACTCTGAACAACCAGGTCTCATCCACATCAATCACTATGATTAAGAACTGCAGCAGGGTGACAGGAGAGGCAGCTGCTGTCAAAAATAAATGCTGGTAAACAATGAGAGTGTCACTCCATTGTAGAAAAACACACCACCACCAAAAAGACCCCGCCACCACAACAATCAGCCTGCAGTTCTAGGAAAAACATGATTCCCACTCAAGGAAGACAAGAAACAGGGAAGTACACACACATCAGATTAAAATAAGAAAGTAGTAAACCAGAAAAAACATTGATTCTTAGCTATTAATAATCCGGTGATCTTTTGTTTCAGATTTGAACACACAGACGATGATTGCACCCGTGAACAAACCAAACAAACGTATCTAAATCCACTTTAAACCATTTCTTTTTAACCAACAAGTGTTTATTAACAGGGATTCTACACAGGCTCCAGTTCAAATTTACTCTCTTACTATAACTTTATTTCTGCTGTATAATAGAGCTGAACAATTCATCAAAACATTATTGAAATTTAAAAGTTGGCCTATTGCAAAATGTACGTGTCACTGATGCAATACTGATTTTAGAGGATATTAATGTATTACACTATCAGCCAATTCTATAAATAACTGAGAAAATAAAGGATAAATAGGAATAAAACACATATTGAAATTTAGATCATTGCTGTTCAGTTTCAGTCAACTCCCGACTATTTAAAAGAATAAATAAAAATGTTTTCATTATGGCATATATCGGACATTATATGTATCGATACTGAATCCTTTGATAGGTAAATATCAGCCGACAATATCTGTCAACTAATATATGGATATCTGTTAAAAAAAATTATAAAAATTAAACTGTAATCATTGTAAATTTTTCAATGAAAATGAGAATAAATGTGTCAAAATTAGCATTGCGTCCAATATTGCAATTTGTAATTAAAGAAATAAATGTCAAACTAAATAACTGCAATTATATATTTATGTCTAAATCGTTCAGCTCTTATGATTAATGTTTAAAAAAAGACATCTTTACTGCAACAAATATCAGGATTTTTCCATTGGAAAATGAATCCTTTTCCCTTTTTATTTCCAGATTTCCACCCCTGTGTAGAAACCCTGCAATAAGCTGCAACATGTGCCCCTGCCTACAACCAGGGCCAAGATAAACCCTGCAGGACGCAGCCTGCCGGGCGCTGAGGAGGCGGGGTGAGGCGAGGTGAGGTGAGGGGTGAGTACTAACGGAGGCGGGGGGCTTGGGAGACGAAGGGCAGGAGTCAGAGTCGGGGGAGGGGGGCTTGAGGCCCAGAGGAGCATCCTAGTGAGGAGACAAGGGATGAAAAAAACACACTGTCACACGAGCGAACAACAGAAGGTTAATGAGGAGATGATGGGAGGTTAAGAAGACACAGGCAGCTCAAAGAGGCTGACGGCAATTAGCTGTGAGATTATAATTCTGCTGTGGAGGACCTGTGTGATGTCCAGGAGGCACGGACAGATTATTAATTAGAAGTGGAGGCAGGTATTTATCACAGCGTCCATGCTGCTGCTACAAACTACTTCATCTTTGTTTAAAGGCAAATCATTTCAGTATCATTGTGGTGAAACCCTCAAATATATCATGATTGAATGCTCAGTTTATTTATTCACAGACTGTATGAAAGAAGTGGAGTCTGAAAACTGAAAGCAATGCCGAAGCGACTTAAATCTGCATTCTTTCTGCTGGCCAGCAGGGGGCGACTCAGGTGAAATGATCGAGAAAATATACACAAATACAAAATCCCATAAAGAAATTAATTTTATTTATAATTAAGAAGTGGAGTAATTTAAGTTAGAATGTTCTTATTATGAATTTAGATGATGTACCTTTGTATCAGGATATCCCGACATATGATACTTTCACAACATAATTATTTAAAAATAAATTATGATTTGACAATGAATTATCACCCAGCCCTGAATATATTTTGTTTTAAACCTGTTTTTTTGCTAACCAAAACTAGCATCCAAATGAATATTAAAGTTAACATTAATTACAAAAATACCTTGCCATTTAAGTCAGTTAAGTTATGTTATAGTCTGAATTTTAGACATTTTTTCATTTATTTGTCAGCATTGTTTTGGTGGCTGTGCATAGTATCCTCTGGTTCTCAGTCAAGTCGACCTTTTAGTTCAACATGGTTATTTACGCTCCAAAGAAAAAGAGAAAAATACCAAACTCTAGGCTTAAAAAACTGCCAAAAACCTAAAGGTTACGTCACGGTGGCTACATCCACTTCTCCCATACAGTCTGAGGTTTCTTGGTGGAATGATTCAAATAAACAAACTCAATCAACTCAATAAGTCATGCTGAAAAACAATGTGACATGAACGTGTGGAAGCCATTATTTCTCCTGCTGTGTGATTATTTTCATGCAAGCTGATTCGCTGCTTGGATTGGGGGGCAGGTCACTGATTGGTCGGTGTGAAGGGCTACTGACTTGGTGTTTGTACGGGTGAAGGCGGGCGGAGCCTGAGCGGAAACGCCTGGTTTTTAACAGCCGCTGCAAAGCAACCAGTCTACAACTGAAACTCATGTAATACCATCAGACACCAGCTTCTTCTGGACAAACTCAGGGATATATAAGTACAACTGTGTGTCACATTTTCACTGGAGAAATAAAGCATTCAAAGTGCAGCTGTCAGACCTTGTCGTTGGGGTCCTGGACGTAGGCGCTGTGTCTCCACTTGGTCAGGACGATGGGCTCCACTTGTTTCCTGTCCAGGCTGCGGCTCTTTGGAGGGTCTCCGGGCAGCTGTGGAGGGGAGTGGTTGTACTGCAGGGAGGAAACATTCAGATGTTCTGATTTTCAATGTTTGCATCGTATTTTTTATTATAGTTACATTACATCTTTATTTTAATAAAGACAAGTAGTTAGTTAATCTTATCATCAGTTTCCTGTCACTGTTAACACTGCTGACAGTCTGACTCTGCTGCTATTAATCGCTTAATTTCTGTCTTATATTATGTTCCGGTATAATTTTTATGTTTCTTAGTTAATTACTTTTACCTGATGCAAATGTATACAGACAAGAGTTTTCACCTGAATGTAAGAAGTTTTGAATATGTGGACCTGATTCTACCATAAGTTGACATGATGTTAAAACTGACCCTTCATCTTATAATCACAAACATAAGCACAACATGCTATTATAAGAGATAATAGGACAGAACTAATCTACTGAAATAATGTCACATTTTATACATAGTGACCGATTAAACCACAGTATCTCCTGAACTCTTTATCTTCAGAAAACCACATTTTAGTGCTTGATTCAAGACAAAAAACATCACCCACTTTGATAATTAACTAATAATTCCAGTACTTTATTCAGCAAATGCCAAACATTTGCAGGTTTCAGCTTCTACACTGTGAGGTTGTTTATTTTTTTAATACCACTGTCATTTCTCTCTTTGTAGCTTTCATTTTGGAACAAACAAACAATTGTGGGGACATGTTGTGGGCCCTAATTTTCTTTTTTTTACTCAAAACAATTATTTGATTAGTCTGGAAAATAATGACTTAGATGAATCCATATTGAAAACAATAATTGCTTGCAGAGGTATCCTGTAAAACCTGGTTAATCAGCCAGTTTAATAACTGAGTCACATCACGTCATTCTTGGTGCAGAAGTTTTTCTTTTAAGCCACCCAGACTCGTGCCGACGTTTATACTATTAGTGACTGAATTGTACTGATTGCTCCGGAGTCTTACCTTCGGCAGCTCCCATTCTGACCTTGAACCATCTGCACTGTAGTAATACGGTCTGCCCTGCTCATCAACGTGTTTTAACCACTGGCGGTGGAGAAACATAAGACTCATTAGTGTGAGTCCTGCTGTCACACAAGTATTTGTGCAAGAAATCAAACCCACTGACTGAACAGAAAAACTGAAATTTAAGTGTTTTTTGTTATGTTAAATGTTGCAAATAGATCTGAATTGTATTCCTATAAAAATATGTAAGTTTTGGATTTAAATCTATAGAATAAATCCATATTTTTAGGATCTGGATAATGTAAAAATGGCTTTAAAAAAAAGTGTGTGAATCTGCATCAGTGTGGAGGAAACATTACAGTTGTGAGCTTACAAGAAGAAATTCATCATAAATCATCCAAAAACCCGCTCCCACATGCAGAAACCACCACAGTAATGAGACAGCAGAACAGCCCCCCGTGCAGCCAGTACCTTCTCATTAGTATAGTCGCTGACGTACAGCCTGTGGCCGTGCTCGTCCATCTCCTCCGACCAACCGCGGGGCGGCGAGCCATACTGACTGTCTGACTGGCTAGAGTAGGTACTGAAGCAGGTGTCTTCGGACGACAGAGGCTGGAGGCGGCCAATGGAGAGCGAGAGGAAGGGAAGGAAAGACGGCGAGAGCGAGAGAGGAGTAGTCTACCATCAGTGCAGAGAGAGAGAGAGAGAGAGAGAGAGAGGGGGGAGAGAGGGCATCTTTCACCATGGAGTCACAGAGGAGAAGAGACAGTCGTGCACCAAACTACCCACTTTGACACAGAACAGAGAACCAGAGGACCCATCAGAGAGCTGAAATCACTCATGTTCATGCTTGATTTTGGAGAATATGGTGTGAATCTGAAGCTGGCTGCTGCAGCTCGACAGAGGATATTTAAACAGTGACGGCTTCCTGCCTGTAGGTGGCACTGTGGTACAGCCATTTACTGAAACAAGAGGCTCAAAATCAAAGATGACTCCCAGGATGACAGAGAGTCTGTTTGTGTGATCACAAACAATATCACTCACTGTTCATCAAATAAATCACATCTGTAATCATTTCCACCCTGCAGCAAACAGCTACATGTGTTTTTTTAAATCATCCTTTTTCAATTATTCTGGTGAAGGTGTTTAATCAAGCCTCGTGTCAGGGAGAAAAAAGAAAAACTTTGATTTCTCTCTGAAATGCATTTTGTCTCCTCCAACAACCTGTCAGCGCTGAAAGAACAATTTTGCAGACGCCTCGCTCCGTCTGCATGTTCGGCGCTGTTAATCAGGAGGCGTCACCGTGTGCCATGAAGAACTGACACGCTGTTTTTGTTCCATTCTTGTTCTGTCATTTAATGTCCGTGTTTGACTCATGATGCTTCCACTGAATATATTAAGTGTGAATTCTTATAATTATATGCTTGTGAGTTTTAGGTTTCGAGTGACATCTTTGCAAATTGTCAATTAGTTTAGATTTAATACTTTCAGTTTTGTCAGCGAAAAATAGGATTCTAAGTGAATTTAATCTAATAAATAGATTTGACTTAAGAATAAAGGTTATTGGCAAAGTTAGAACTCTGTCAGAAGAGCTTTTAAAGAAGATTTTTTGAAATAAACTTTGTGTCTAGACGACAGTAACACCTGCTTCCTGCAGTGGTTGACCCAGAATGCTTTGCAAACTCCCAAATTCCTTCATCTTCAGCTCTTTACAGTCTACAACAGGAATGTGGCTTCCTGTGTGTTAGCAATAAAAGTAATGTTTTAATTTCTACAGCTTTTCTTTTGATTATTAGGACTGCTCACTTTGATGACAGTTCTTACCCCTACTTTAAAGTGCGTACTTGTTTTCCCCATGTTGTCCTGTATTATTTATCAGTTTTGACTCATGATAGGCTTCCTGACAGCTCAGAAAGTCTGTTTTAAATGGTATATATTAAAAAACTGAGCAGCAACTGACATTTTTTGTTAACTTGCCAAAAACTGACTTTACTAGTAAGTGGAAGTTGTTAATTTAGGACTCTGAGTTCTCTCTTGAAGTTCTAAATACAGATAAATAATGTGTATATATTGTGTGTTTAGTTGAACCCTCTGCAGGTACACGTACCTCGGAGCTCTCTCCCGTGCTGTGGCTCTCTCCTCTGGAGCTCCCGGTGCTGGTGTCCCGGGCGCGGGGCGGCTTCCAGGTCCTCTCCTGGGTGCAGCGGTTGTAGTAGAAGTGCCGTCCATTCTGGTCCTTGAAGGTCTCCCAGTCGCCCAGCACGTGGATGGGGGAGCCGGAGGGGTAGGGGGGCAGGTTGGTCTGGGTGATCTTCAGCTCCTGGAGGTTTGTGTAGACGGGCGACTCGGAGCGGCCGTGGCCCGACGAGGACACCGTCTGATGGGGAGAAAGGGAAAGAGATGGAACCGTGAGTCGTCTGTGAGTGGATTTAAGTCTGTTATATAATCGGGGGAAAGTTCCTCAACGGAGTGATGTAAGAAATTCACAGAGTGTAAATCAGCAGCTGCACATGCAGGCTGGCGGGCGCTAAAACACATAAAACACCCCCTGAGTGCACGTCAAACACCTCCCACCCCCACTGGAACCGCCACACTCCTCCTGAGCTCCAACCACTTCATCTCTGCAGTGTTTGTGGCGAGCATCGCGTGGCACTGGAGCGTAAAGGAAGTGGCTGAAATGTCCAAAAAACATCTGTACTTAAAGCTGACATGGCCTTTGTTGACCACAGAGGAGCGGAGAGCTGAATGAGCGGGAGGAGGCGAGGGGAAGGAAGTGAAGTCGTTATATAAGTCAGAGTGGCAGTGACCAAAGTCAGGTAGAGAAACAGGAAGTAAAACTGACTATCAAGATGTATTAGTGCTCATCCATAAAGCTGCAAACTAAGATAACTATGGACATTTGTTTTAAAGAAAAAGTATTCGGTTCAAAAAAGATGCACTTATTTGTACATCTTTCAGCTTTTTTCCAGGTCCGACCACATAATCAACATATGATATTATTCCTGTAAGTAAAAGGCAGCATGTGGATCCATGTAAATCTGCTAAACATCATGTGAAAATAATAACTGTGAATAAAAGAGACTCACTCCAAAACAGAGTTCATACAAAAAATTTAATGATTATTTTCATTGAAAACTTTCTAGAATAATCTATGAATTGCTTGTCAGAAAATAGAGAAAATGCCCATCAGAATTTCCTAAAGCCCACATTGACATCTTCAAATTGCTTTTTCTTAAAACCAAAAGATATTCATATTACTAAAAGACAAGAAAAATAAATATATCATCAGCTTTTAGAAGTTGGAAGCTACAAATGTTTTGCTTAAAAGAGAATCAAACTCACCTAAAATTATTTCTTTCCTCAATTAACTTCTTGATTGAATAATATAATCTGTGATGATTGACATAACTATGTGCCTTCAGTTCTGGCTGGGCATTTTATTGACATTATAATAATATGGAGACTATTGTCTTAGACAACAATACAGCATACAAATTGTCTTTTCATGATCTTAAAAGCTTCAAAACTGTAAAATTATGTCATTTTTTTGTATTTGAAAAAAGTCATTGTGTAAATATTTTGTTAAAGCACCAATAATCAACCGTATAATGTTGTTGCACTATCAATATTGTGGCATTGGGTCAAAAATATTGTGATATTTGATGTTCTCCATAGCACGCGACCCTACTTCCAGTAAACTTAACTTTTTCACTCTTTTGGGAACAAAAATCTTCTTGTTGTTTCTGAATTCTTTCTTGTCTTCAGATGACATTTTTCATCAGAAGAAGTTTCTGCAGACAGTCTCCTGTTAAACAGGATCAGAAACCAGACTGACCACAAACTAAAGCTTTCATGCTGTTACTCTAAAGAATCAGCCATCACTTTAGCAGGTGGTCGTGATATTGTGGGTTAAAAAAAGAGTGAATTAAGCTTGTGAATGTGGCTATGAATAACAAAACAACTGAATTAAAAGTTAGCTCCTGTATTCAGTCAAACTCCAACATTTCCACAGCTGTGGTTCAGCCAGCAGGCCGCCTCTAATGACAGAGCATCTTTCTTCAAAAACCCTGACGCGCGACTGATCCAGTCAATGGGCCGCTTGTCATGATTATTTCATGCTGGCATTACAAAGACGCTGCCTGGCTGCAGAGCGACAGGCCAGAGAGAGCCATAAATAATGCCGGTGCCCCCGAGGCCTCCTAACACCGGCGCTGTGATGTTTTTATTGCACGGGGATCAATAGGGATGAAATATGCAGGAGCCGAGCAAACAGCTGGAGGAGCCCGGGAGAATCGAACATTCAGTGGACTGGATGAAGACTGAAGCAGTGAGCTGCTCCGTGAAATATCACAGCACCAAAACATAAAAGCACAGAGTGTATATATTCAACAGAATATACAGATTACATAAGTTTCTTCTACCTGACAGAACAAAACGGGGAAACTTTCTCTGCAAGATCTACCGTTAAACCATTAAGCAATCCTTGATTTCAAAAATAAAAGATTACCAGAAACAACTTTGCAATGCTGTTGTGCAAAATGTGAGGCAAGGTGCAGCTTTAAAGTTCAATTAAATTAATTATATGAAGTTTTACCTCTGGTGGAGAGCAACTAGTGAACACATCGTCCTCTTCAAATAGTGAAATCGCTCGAAAAAGGCTTCTCCTCAAACGGATCATCGCCATCGTCCCGCTTTAATATTTTGAGTTGCATGCAGCGCTCAGTGTTGACACAGCTCTGTGGTCTTCCTGTATAACACTGAGTGAACATGTGATTTATCAAAGGGGAAGTCCTGCTTGTCAATGAACCGTTAAAAAGCCAGTAGGTATTAGCCCACTTCAGTGCCGGCCACGAAAACCACATTTTCCTCTCAAAGCTGTTCCGAAATTAAACTTCACTTAAGTGGTCGGAAGCTCTATAAACCGTCCACAAACATGTTAAAGAGGTGTTTTTTTCCAGCAGAGCAACAACATGTTGCAGAAAATGTTTTATCAATATTTATAGTGCAGAATTTTTTATGTAATTGTCTTTTCATGAAATACTTTTGCTTCTATATTTCTGGTTTAAATAAGAAAATTCTATCAACATTTCTGTATTAAAAAAAGGGAGAAAACTGTAGTTTTTTTGTTTTTTTTGCAGTCTAATAAATGTCATATCCTCAAAAGGCAACCAAACAGCAATTTCAAGAAGTAACCTCAATGCCAGACAGAGGAAATGCTTATATCATTGGTTTTGAGTTGGTTTTTAAAGGCCACAAGGTTGTGAAACCCTCTCAGTATGAGGCTCATGTAAAGCCTGAGCAGAACAACCAGTAAACCTGCAGTAAGGTCCTCCACTGACAGCAGCAGCACGGCTCTGTCAAATAACAGCACTCATCATGTAACTGAAGGCAGCGCTGCCAGCTTGGCTCATTAAAAATGCACAGGGTGTCTTCTTGACTCTTTATTACAGCGGCGGTATATTCCTGAGCAGCTGGTGCTGGACATCTGCTGCGAACAGACTGACCACCTAATCAATACTGAGCTCCGAAACCAGCGGACCACAGCGGGACGTTAAGAGGTTGACCTCTAACACGGACGGAGCTGCTCTGTGTGAGAGCGCACTGTGCTGCAGCCGAGGAGTACAAGAGTTAGCATGTACAGTAGCGTTGATATGATATTTGATATTTATACTTGATAAGAACTCTGGGATTAGAAGGAAAAAGTATTTTTTCTGCATAGGTTGATTTTCAAAGCAGCATTCGAAAACGTCAGAAAGTTTAGGATGAGGTCTCCGTTTATTAGATTTTGGATTTTATAACATCTTAATATGTCTCAATGGTTGTTTTTTTAAAAAGTTTTTAAAGCCTGCATTACAGAAAAATAATGTAATTTCCTTTGTATTTAAAAAATCTCATTGCGTAAAACACAAACAATCAAGCCTTTAGTATTATCTCCATATTGACTTGTGCAATAAACACATGGAAAGCCATGATATTGCAGAGAGGATCAGTGGACAACTGCACCTTAAAATGTGATTTAATATTTGTTTTTATTGGTGCCTTTCGTGTTCACTTCCATGTTCAATTTTTTTCAATAAAAGAATTTGAAAAATAATTCAGACTTACATTTTTTTTAGCAAGGTGCTGAAAACAGCAGAAGGGAAAAACTGAGTACAACTTAATAGTTGTTTACGTATCTCAATTAATATTGTTTCCTCATATCGTGCAGCTCTAGTATTGTTAAATAATTTTTTTTTGCCTTGCAACATCAACCCCTTTTGATAAACAGTTGTTTGTTTGAGTCATTTATGAATAAAAGAGGTTAAATATTCTCTGGTTCCAGCTTTCCACATGTGAGAATATGTTGCTTTTCTTTAGTTATATCATCAAATATTAAACATCTTTGTGATTTGGACAACTTAAGCTCTTAAATAGATCACTTGGGGGAGTATTTTCTGTCATTTTATGTAGTAGAATAGTCACACAACCTGCAAAAGATGGTCATTAGTTGACTTGATCTGCACAGTGCGCCTCAATCACCTCCTGAACAGCCTGCAGTCAGAAGCACTTTGTGAGGACGCACTGCACTGCAGCAGCCAAACAACACTTCTGATTGCAGCTCAGCACACTCCTAATTTCCTATTTCAGAGCAGAGCAGGAGTTAATGAGTAGAGAATAGGAGGGAGCGGAGAGTGACGCTGCCAGTGCCAGATAGCAGACCTGCACAGTCTTATCTGTGCCGCCTGCAGCTCTGCACTGGAATAATAATCAACTGGTCCAGTGTTCTCCAGCCGCAGATAAACCACATCAGAGTCAGAGAGGAGACTCAGGCTGCAGGCGCTGAATGCATCGCAGCTAATATTAGACGGAAATGGCTGCAGATGCTTTGGCATCACAAAGTTTATATTTAGACTCGTCTGGTGTGAGATTCAGAACACGGCGTTCGTTTTATGCAAACATGTTGTCCTGGTTCACATGAAGTTGGAGTTAAACTGCTGGGTAGATTTTTGGTGCTTTCCTTGTTTGTTTCTGTTGTGGTTTCAGTGGATGCTGGGACATTTCATTCAGCTTCTGGTTTTCAGATCGCTTGTTTTGTCTGAGTGGTTGTTAAAACAGAAAAAGACACTCCAAAGGATTACAATAATATAAAACGGCTATTACTCATGTTTTGCAGGTTTTAAATAAAATTAATTTAAATGCACCAAATGTAATTTTCTGCAGGTTGGTGTCTGAATTAGGTTTCCTCCTTTCCAAAACAAACAGACCAGGTGCTTAGAACTGTTAAAAAACACTGAATTTCTCCAACATCCCAGGACGACGCAGACATCCTTTAGGTGGCAGACTGAGAACAAAGTTTGTTCACAGTGAAAAGGGATTGGCCAGCGCCTGAGAGGAGGAGGAGGAGGAGGAGGAGGTGGGACTCCACGTGTTCACCTCCTCTCTCCTCCCCTTTTCTGTGACACCAGTGAACCTGCTCGGCTGCATACCTGCAGGGAGCTGGGCCTCGCAAACACAAAACACACACACTTGTAAACATACAAACACTCTGGTGCCAACCCTGTGAGTGTGTGACTGATACACAAACGTGCAAGTTTACACATGTACGAACAAATTAAACACCTACGTCTGTTCCAACTGTCCACTCAGTCTTTAGATTCACTGGGGCAAAGTGTCCCTTCAGTGCTGTCTGTGTGACTGAGAGGCGGCCTAATGACACATATTGCATAACACAAGAGGGAAATATTTCTTACTATTTTCCTCTTTGGCAACACTCCCAATATAGCTGACTTTTTTCTTCACGTGTGGGACAAAAGTCACTTATTTTGATCATTTAAACATTCCCACAAGAATGATCCATTACACCTGATATCTCAAGAAAAGCCGTCATAATTGTGGTAACTTTGCTGAGCCACTTTCAGCAACAACAAATACCACAATCTACCACAGCAAGACTAGCTAACTGAATTCATACTTGTGCAAAAGCTTAAACTATCTATAAAGCACATTTAAAAGAACCAGTGTTGACCCAAAGTGCTTTTTTCAGACGGGACAGATGGGTGAGATTCTGCCACAACGCAGATAAACATGAAGGACAATAAGGCATAAAGCATTAGAACAATTATAAGAGAAGGTGAGACTAAAAAATGTAATCCAAAAACAACAAACAAGCTCATACAACTAAGACTCACACTGTAAAAATATGCATTCAAAGCTATTTTTTCTTTCTATCTGAGCCGTTTAAAAGTGAGAGAAATGTTTGTCTGTGTAGTTACATCTTTAAAAATCACTGTCATTTTATTCCCCTGTCAGATATCAGTTTGGGCTGGAAGCAGTTACTGGTGCTGCATGAATATCTGGCTGTGGGACAGATGAGCAGTGAAACCAGTCAGTAGAGTGGCAGCCTGATCGAAACAGGAAGAAAGGAGGTTGTATTAACGAGGAGTTGTGCACATGGAAAACAGCCAAGGCTTTTTTTCCGGGTGAGATTACATCACAGAAACTTTAACACATTGAAAAACTTGGCGGCGTTCCAACTTATTAGCTGTGTCTTTGCTATTTTTATGTGTTAGTTGTGTGTATTTCTTATTTCTAACATATTCGTCTTTGTCATAGAAGGACATAAGAGAAGGGAAAAAGTAAATGTTTATCCAAAACAATTACATGATTGAGTGGCTTTAGCTAAAAAGATGTCCTCACGAGACCTTGAAAACCTCAAGGTTACAAAATAGCATTACAGTCTGTTGTCTGGTTCAGTCTGGTCTGAGTTCATCTCACGAAATCGGACTGAAATGAATAATAGGGGAAGAAAAGCAAACCGCGGACAAACACGCTGCAAGTCGACA
>CAFUXE010000743.1:98301-114649 GCA_903364295.1 Serranus cabrilla
TTGGTGTTTCTTAGTGAAAGAGACGGACAGGAATATGGATGAAGTGCAGCAAAGGACTTGAACTCCAGCTGTTTTGTAAGGACTTAATGGTAAAAGCTCCACCTGGTTAAATACGCAAAGCACCTTAGATAATCAGCTCTTGAACCAATGATAAAAATGACAGCCCTGATTCAAAACCAAGAATCAAAAGCAGGCAAGATACTTAACAAGACATGAGAACACCAGAAGAACACTACATGCCTTCAGGTCCACAATGCCACTTAAACACACGGTTCTACAGCGAGTGAAGGGGCCCAATAATTGCAATGCAGGGAAGCTGAGTAGCAGCATGCAACGACAAAATGACACAGCAATTAGAAGAGCTCGGAGTGTAATTAAGCTTGACAATGTGCCCAAATATTCCCACTAAAGTCTCTCTGCAAGGTCAACAACAGTGCAGAGTAATTGGCGGTGAGTAATGAGGAAATAATGTACAACTAGAGTCAATCAGTGCAAAGATACAACAAAAGAACCTGATGCGTGGCCCTCCTCCGCCTGATTTAAGTGTTCAGATTCACCATTTTACAGAATGAAACTCCTACTGCAGTGCATGCTTTAGTTTCATGGTTTTCTGTGGAGAAAATCTGCATTTTTCTCACTGCATGTCCTGCTGTGTTTCCTGCCAGAGCCTCATTGATCATCATCATCCCAGCTGCATCACGGGACACTGCAGAGAGCTTCCTCTTGTAAAACAGGCCAGCTGTATTTTCTCCACAACAGGCAGCTCATTTTGCAACAGAAAGTGCTTTTTTGAATATCAGCACAAATACCTGCTGTTGAGCCGGTAGAACGCTAACTGTCTCTTCTAAAATGTCTTCTTTTCACCCCACTTTCTCCTTTCTAGTGCATCTTTTCTGCCATCTTTCACAGCTCGTTTCACACTCTTTTTGTTCACCGGGGAATCATGTGTCAACTTGCCTCTGCACACCTTGAAGAATGTGGTGAAAAGGGAGAGCCCGCGCAACCGAGAGAAAAAAATAAATGTACTCAAATACTTTTCACCTCCTCCAGCTACAGAGAAGAGGCCACGTGTCCCAGTTTCCCTACAGCCGCATGCCTCGACAGCGCACCACTTTATGGAGGAGGAGGAGAGTAAAGGGCAGGTATGAGGAAGACAGAGGCAGGGAGAGAGATCCCCCTGGCTAAGGATGAGCCTCCATTCAGCCTGTAGCATGTCACGACTCCTCCTTTGAAAAACCACTTTGCAGGCTCATGTTAAGTGTGCAAAACTCAGGCTGACAAGCTGAGCGCTGCTTTTAGATTCAGTTTTAACAAATTTAATAATGTATGATCAGGATATACTGTGTAACTCCAGCAGAGAGTTTAATATTCATGGGAGATCTCCACTTTGAAACAACCATTCACAACCTACAGTCCCACGATTACCACCTGGATGTATTTACCATATTTGAGCTTCTAGTAGGGCGTGGGATTTTATTACAGTCCTGACAATGGACTCACATCATCTCACTGATCTGGAGGTGGCTGTAAAAACACCAACAACTGTGCAATGCACCAGAAAAAGCAGTGACTGCTAACTCAAACTGGTACATTCACATGCTCCCTGGATAGCCCCATTTAACGAGTTGGGAATTCCTTTCTCCGACTTCCTGATATTTAAGTTGTAATGTCGAAACAACACAGATGCTACAATGAAGATGCTTAAACAACACAAAATGTACTGTTTTAAGAGTTTGTGTGACAAAGAAGAACAAAGAAAATGATCAGCAATTCATCTTTTCAATTATTCCAACATGAAGGAAGGACAAATGCCCCAATCCTACATGTTTATCAAAGTGAAACATAATTTGTGAATCTACCGCAAGCCGCTTTTGACAATATAAATTGTTATGGGTGGTATTGACAAACTGTTCTGAGATTAGAAGAGAGAAGTCATGAGAAGATATTGTGGCAAACTACATGTGAAGCAAGGTGCTGCTAAACAAGACTACTCAGTCAACCAACCCTGGAATGCTAAACAAAAGTAAAAATGTGGTACAAAACAAAAAGAAATAGGGAAAACTGCATTGCGCAGGCTGCACAAGCTCGTCTTCAAAATGACTCCTGGCAGTTTTCCATCAACTGGCTTCCACTCTGAGGATGAAGCAGCGTGGGGAGAGGAGCCGGAGACAGAAAGTGCTGGCTGCGATTCCTTCAATGACCATGCAAATCCTGCAAGGTCATTCTGATAGGCACGCAGGGAGCCAGAGAGGTGGAGGGAAAACAAAATGATGCAGTTGTGACAATAATTTAACAGTGTGCTCTGACTGTAGCAGACAGCTGTTTCCCCCAGACATGTTTCAACCTGGAACAGAAGTGGGAGTTTGCTGAAAAAGCCCACAGGAGCACTCAGGTGTGATTGAGTAACAAATCAGTCCAAACAGATCCAACAGAGGTTAATTTCTCCATGTGACAGAAACCACCAAAACCCATTGAAGTTGGACTCTTACATCACAATATGTAGGTTGTTGATGTCTAGATGGCTGAGATAAAATGTTCTCCAAAAAAAAGGTGCAGTGAGACAAATTGTAAGAACAATCTGATAAGTGTGTGTTTTTCCATGTAAGATACGAACATGACGACAATGTGACATCATATAGCACAATCTCAGCTTCCTGTTCTCCTGACGCTGATTATAGTTCGTCTGAAACTGGTGAGTAATACTGGATATTTTATCACAACTCTGATCTTATATTTGGAGTTTTGGCAATCCTTTTATTTGTTATGATAACATTGTACTCTCCAAATTAATTTCGAAGCTTTGGGAACTTGGCAACAATGCTACAACAAAGTCTAAAGGTGGAAGAACAGATGGTGAGCTCGCCAAAAGATATTTTTATATTTTCTTTGGGGGTAAAGGTGGAGGTGCAGAATTTTTCTCCCTATTTAAAAGACATTTGTGATTGATTTGAAGAGATACAAATGAGTCTTTGTTTTTTTTCTCTTATCCCAGAATGATAACAGGTGCAGCCAGATGTTACTGCTCTTTCTTTTGTCTGGTATGAGGTATTACTATGGGGGGAAAAATAAAATAATAAATCCTGGCATGCTCTAAGTGAAGATGAGCTGTCTTTCTCTGCCTGGATATATTTCTTATGTCCACAAAAGCTGATAAAACACAAAGCCGGAGCTGCAGAGGTTGCTCAGTCTTGACACTTCACTGATACATTGACTTTATAACCGTGTGCAGCAGAGCAGCAAGGACACGGATCAGATTCAGCTTGCACTTAAACAATTACAAATTACCAGAATACAGTGAGCTGAAGGCCCAGCACAGAGAGGGAACAAACACTGTATGATTTAACTCTGTGTTCACTCGGGTGTGCTAAAATCCAACTGTCCTTGGGGGAAAAACGCTTGCTTTTCTCTATTCAGAATAGCAGCCATTCACTGGGCCTGAACCTGTATTTCTGGTCTTGAATGCAAATGTGCATCACATCTCTGGCTTCTCACACAGAAAACCTCAACAAGCTACAAAAACAGGCTCAAGTCGAACCAGTTCAGCGAGTCAAAGGTGGATCGATGGGTTTTCTTTGCAGGATTTAGGAGCATTTTTCAGATAACAGCAAAGAATTGCACAGATAATGTGGAAGGGTATATCACATCAGGCAATTTAAATTATCAGAAGGCATAAAAGGAGGAAAAGAAAGAGGAAAAGGAAGAGGAAAAGGAGGAGGAAGAGGCACATGCAGGCAAGACTCCTAGAATAATCTACTAATCTAATCTGAAATGGAATTATCCTGCAGGGCAGAGTCCGAACAGGAAGTTAAGGAGCTTTCATCCTGCAGGAGAGGAGCTGACATTAAACCCCTGCGAGCTGACAGGGTGCAGCTAATTTTCCCAGCATGACTCTGCAGGTCCGTCTACTTGCACCACAATCTTTGTCCTTCTTTGTGCTATCAGAACAATTCAATCACAATGTTTCGGGAGCTGGTTCTTCAATAGACGTGTGGGGAGCGGGCGAGCGTGCATGTCTGCACAGCTGTTTGATGACAGTTTGACAAATAAACACAAAAGCTGTAGAGCTGGGTTTGAACTTGTAGCTACGCAGGTAACAATTACATGACACTGACAGCTACCGAGTACGCTCAGGAACGACCATTTCAGCAAATATTCGCCTAAACATGTCAGTTAATTTATGATTAAACTAAAAATAAAGAAGCCTTGAGCTATAAACAAACGTAAAACGCTCACACAGGACCATTACTGTGCACATAATCAGATCATGCACCAATGATCTGGTGTCATGGTTTATAACCACAGGTTTCCATGCATCTACAGCTTTACTTATTGGGAAAAAATAAGAAACAGAAAGCCCTCACACGCACTCATATCATCCACAGATCTGGAACAAAGCTTAAGCTGGGATCATCCTGTCATTGATCCCCAACCAGTTCATATTACAACCATTTACTCACTGGTTTCTTTATCCTGTGACCTCTGACCTCATTGTAACTACACTCTTACAACCAGCGTGCATAGATCATTGAGCTGCATGTACACTGAAAGGGTTAAAAAAAAAACTAATTTGCTGAGGATGCAGTGACCCACTGACCTCAAACCTTCATCTTGTGACGTCCATAAGAAACACACAGTGAGCTCAGGGGGGAAAGTCGGTCTTTATCATTCAAGCCCATTCACATTCACAGCCCCACATGCTCCACAAACAGCTCCTATACATGTTTACATGTGATCCACGCATTGGCAATTATGGTAACTGTTATGTTAGGTTTAGTGTGGCAAAATGACAATTTTACCTTGTGAAAAATGTTGTCAGAATAATTAAATAACAACAATTCTTCAGTAAAATTACTCCAATATTCACACTGCAACAAGACATGTTTGCAAATATAGATGATTGTTTTTTTCCAAACAAATAAGAAAAGTCAAAAGATATTATTAACAATGATATAAACAGAGAAAAGCTGCAAATGTCACATTTGAAAAGCTGAAACCAGAATCTTCTGTATTTACTTAAAAACTGATGTTTCCTATTGTGATGCTGATTAACTTGTCAGTCTCTGACTCATTTCAACTCTTAACTCTAAATCATTGATGATGATAAAAATCACATCAAGAAAATGGAAAATAAGAAAAAATACAAGGGTAGAAAATGTCAGGAAATACCAGTGACATGCACAGAAAGTGTTTCAGTCATATTTGACTCATGACAGAGTCGCTCTTCAGGATAGGAAAAAGTTTTCAACATGGAAATAGCTTCGCTGTGAGGACCTGAGGCTCTTACAGGGTATGCAGTCTGCACCAGTAATAAGCTGATTTTTCATTGTTTTGGAAACTTGTGTTTCCACATTTCTTACACATTGTAAGTGAAGACATTACTCAGGAAAATCAAAACATGTTTCAAAATCCCAAAACTTGAAATTCCCCTCTTCTATCCAGGTCTCTCATCATGCATTAGATTCACGTCTGAACTCAGCTAAATATAAGACACAAGGCTTATTGCCATACAGCCAAGTTAATAATCTCTGACTCTGACCTCCACTGGGGGCAAAGTGCACACAGAGACGCTCCTTTCTACGGGAAAGTGAGAAATTATAGTGCACGCTGTCTTCAGACAGACAGGCATGAGTACACATGGGCAGGGCCACGAGCAAACCTTCATTTATATTGAACCAGCAGATTATATGGTGCAGACTGCACTCTGTCATTTAGTGGCTGCTCAGATACACACGGTGGTTTGGAGGGGATTGATCTCATAACACAGAGAAAGAGTCGTGATTAAACATAAACTGCATTAAAAAGGAGCTTCTTCTTTTGTATGTTTACATACATCCTACGTAAGTTTAAATAGAAATCTAATGGAATATCTTGTAAGATAATAATAATAAAATAAAGGACTAAGTGGTCAAGAGCACTGTTACCAAGATAAGAGAAAAGAGTCCATATTTTTTGTCCAATGCAAGGAAACAATTTGAGGAACATTGGACCAGAAACAGGAAATCGATGCACATATATTTCACGAGACAGGTGCTAAAAGGGATCAAAAGTTTCAAAAATAACTCCTGCACACTGTCCAAGTTGCAAACTGTATATTTATTTCAAATATATGGTTAATCTCAGCCATTCCTTATTTAAGAAGGCTTCTCATTTGCCTGTTGAAGCACCAAAATGTTGCAATAAATATGTTAGATGATGGAATTTTGAGTTACATATCACATAATCCATTTTTGCTTCTTATTACACTTTTGGTGCATCTGGAGTTGATTTCTCTTGTGTTTTCTCTGAATGAAAAAGTCAGAGGAAATAAAAGGAATTTAAGAAAAGATGCTGCATGAGGCCCAGTATGATGCAAGATGACACCTAATTGTAATTGGAAAAAAAGTTGCTTGAAGCTGACAGTCTTAGCATCTTACTAAAGGTAGCTAAGAGTTAAATTTCCATACATGATTTTGAAAGATAAAGCGCTCTTCTGTGAAATAAATTCTCAATATGTAAATTATAAGTCAATCTAGCCGTTTAAATGAAAGCTAACTGAAATCCAAATAAATATCACAGACTCTTCTGCCACCCCGCCTCCTCCTCGCCCTCTCTCCCATCATCGCTGCTGCCCCGAGCTCGTCTCAACAGCCAGCTGTCCAAACAAATGTTACGTAGCCGGCGCTTATGTAATGAAGCATGGCAAGTGCTTAGCGCATCCTCTTAGCTATCCTGTTGCATGCCATCATCAGTTCAAACATCTCGAAGAGGAGAACCGACACCCCCTCCGTCTGTTCCTTCTGGCCAGAGAGAGAGAGAGAGTGGCTCAGATAATCAATGTTATGGATCACTGTGGAGCGCTCACGCTGAACGAATGGGTAATAAACACACCAGTCCTGCCCTGAGCTTGTGAACAAAAGCTGCAAGATCAGCTGCTCTGTGTGTGTGTGAGAGAATGAGAAAAGAGAAATACAGTGCAGAGGAGAATAGCCACATAATCTCTGAGTGCATGTATATAACTTTAGGGATCAGCGCTCTCTGCTTGCATGACTGCAGTACAGAGCAGCACGCTAATCAAATAAAACACTTGATTTAAAAGGTAATTCTCTCGTAGTGCAGCAAACATAGTGAATGCAAAAACACCAGCTGGCTTAAGTATATAGTGAGTCACTTTGCAGTACATTACTTTGATAAAACACAATATGCTGCAGGACGTGCTGACTTGGAAAAAAATGTGCACAAAGCAGATCGAAGTTTCTGTATTTACGAGCATCCCTGCTGCCACTACACACATGCACGGGTAAAGAAGCCGTCTTACCGTCTCATTCTCGTCTGGGTACATACTGTCCTGTGGCTGGAGTTGCCGCTGCAGAGGAACAAGTCTCGTAGCCGGCGGTGCTGACGAGGACACTGATGATGCAGAGAAAAACACGGCAGCCTCTGCCTATTCACAAACTCTCTCCCTGACTGACATGTCACTGTGGCAAACCAGATAATGTCACTCCGAGGCCCGGCACACACACACAAACACACACACAGTGACTCTTATTCACTCACACATTCTTACATAAACACACAGAGAGAGAGATAGAGAGAGAGAGAGAGTGTGTGTGCAGCCAAAGCTCAGTGATGCTCGCTCTCCCTGAGCTGCCACAACACACACTGCTTGACCTGCTCCACCATAATGCCACAACACAGGACGCCCCAGCTGAAACAACACACACACATGCACACACAACAGATATCCAATTGAAGCTCCCAGAGGGATTAAGAAAAGCTCCATAAAGTGAGGAACATTGTGCCTCCTGCCCCCCCTCCACACACACACACATCTCTTCTTTGTCTCTAATCAAAGAAGTCATACGGGGCAGAGTTACACTGGATGATCCCCTATAATCACCAACCAGGATATTTATCATACTGTAGTGTTTTTATTTTAACCCCTTGCTGCTCATGAAGAGTCCAACTTCCATCTTTTCTCCTGAACCTCTGCAAGGGATTAATCCACACTGTGATGCAGCAAAACTCACATTATCCTGATGCCTCTCATCTAATAAAAAAGTATATTTTTGGTTTGAATGAATGAATGAGGTATCTTTATCTCGAACATGTTTAAAAACAAACAGATGAAAGCAAACAGGTCTTACAACTACGTGCAATGATGATGACCAAAATAAATAACAAAGAAAAAGGAAAGGGACGCCTGAACGAGCCTCGGGCACTTAAACTTAAATATTTTAAGTGAAAAAAGGAGTAGGAAGAAGTAAAAACGTGTAATACAAATAAAAATAATAATTAATTGGTTATACAATACAGCATCTATCCCAGTATTATAAACAACCCATTGAGTGTGAAAGCTGTAAATCTTCACATCTTGGTTCCAGTTTACTCCCACAGTCTTGTTCATATGTAAATTAATTTCGATGGAAAAACAACACCTCCAGGTTCTTCATGTATTCAACAGCGATTGTTCAGTGACAGTCTGAAGCACTGGTTGGATATTTGTAATAATACAGGAGTTATTAGCTGGATCGTATGGGCAATGACTTTATACACCTATGGTTCGTTTGCTCTGGTGCAAAGCTGTCGACTAGTTTTTTATCATAAGTGATATGATCATAACAAAAATATTTCAAAGTGATTGCGTTTCATTTCAAATTCGTTCAAACTAGATTTTTGCAAAAAGTGACAGTCTTACTGCATCATTTTGTCAATGTGATAACATAAGGACTGTCATTGGCCATTTATGTATACTATTCTACTAGATTAGCAAGAACAGACATTATCATTTAAGCATTTCATCTGTAAAGAGTAGAGCCCGACCGATATGGGATTATTGAGACTGATGCTGATTTTAGAGGGAATATTCATCGATAACCGATATGATGGCCGATATAGTCATTGTTTGAGCTGGAATGAAAACAGACCTTTTTTATGTAGATGATGCACCGATTTTTATTTTCCCTGAGAGCTTCTTTCTCAAACATAAAACTTCCTTAAAAAATATTTAACCTTATACTAATAATACATTATAGAAACAATGTATTACATTGTCGGGCAATTCTATAAATGATAACTGAGAAAATAAAGAACAAATAGGAACAAAATCGCTAAAATGCTTTTAATAGTAGAGTAGAAAGTTTTTAAAAAATCAAGCCAAGCAACATTTTCTGCAGTATATGTTACGGCACATATCGGACAGCATATACACCTATACAAATATGCCTTAAGCTCGAGGAAAGACTGTCGAATTTTTAAGTAATGCACTATATTATGAAGTATATGGATACTGATGTATAGAATTACCTAAAGGTTTTATCCACCTTTAAAATATGTATTATTCTGCAGTATTTGCCTGTCATGGAGTACCTCTTTTAAAACTGGCCAGCCTGCAAGAGGAGCAGGTGAATTAAAAATGAAGGCAGACTAAAAAGGAAAGCCTCAGAGAGAGAAAGAGATGCAAAGTGAGGGTGTCAAACCGGGCCCTACCCCTGCTCTGTTACACAAGAGCAGAAAAAGGAGTGGGTCAGCTGCCAGACTGCCTGAAGCCCTCAGCCTGTCTGTGTGTGCGTGTCGCAGGTTGAGAACAGTTACAGAACAGTGCTATAAACCCCTCTGGGCTGCTTCATAACATTGGCAGTGAGCACACAAAACTGACACTACCACAGTCTGCAGAGCTCCACTGAGACGCTCCGTCTTATTCCCACATGAACAGCTGTTTGCTCACGGTGATTTTCCTGAAAGGAGACATCTGTGAGGTTCTTCTGAGGCTCCGATTCCCAGAAAAACAACAAAATCCACAACACAAACAGTGTAATAACTGCACCAAAGACTGTGTCTTCATTTATCCATACATACACCAGGGAATTATGTGGTTCAGAAGAGCATAATCTGATCCTTTCAGTTGGGCAACTTTCATGTTTGGTCTGTTTTTTAGCAATGTGACCTCAGTGATATCAGAATTAATGTGACTCTTAGGTCACTCTAGATCAACATCAGTCACAATTATCTGCTGGCGGGAGTCATTCATCACTCAGTAAAGACAGAAATGGGCAACAGTTGTGACAGAGGTAGTGAGATAGTGGGGTGTTATCAAAGATATAAAGAAATAAAAACATTCCTGTCACCTAAGTGGGCGTGGCAAAGTATTTATGTATGTATTTATATTAGATATTTGCACAGCTAAAAGTCACATTTCTCTTTATGAAAATTTTAAGATTTTCTGCTGATTTGTCCTTTTGAAAAATGGCATTTCAGTGTCATAATATTCAGAACATGTGGCTTAGGAAGAATGGCTCCAATACTTACTTTAATGACTCTGGAGCAAAGGAATTTGTCCTAACTTTCATTTTTCCTATTGAAATCACCAGACATTTTACTAGCCTCCTAAAGGGTCCTAAAGGGGCACGAACTGACTCGACGGTCTCACTTCTAAACCATCCCTGCTGTTATCCCTCACAAGTATTTGGTTTGAGTTTGACACTTCTGTACAAGCAAAAACTTGAGGGGTCGTAAAAAATGGCCGAAAGGAACCAAAGAAGAACGTGGCTGCAGTGTCAGGGAGGTGAAGAGTGTTAAAGCAAAGTTTTAAAAAAGCTAAACATATGTACTGTACAGGAACTTATTCAAGACACTGTAAAATATTATTTTATCGGCCTCCATGTTTATGTGAGTGATGTCTTTCTTCAGGACTGTGACCAGCGCACACTGGAATTTGTTATGGTCACATTAAAAAAATAACATGAAAAGCCAATTAAGAAAAATGAGATCCGAGCAATTAATGTGAATTGAGCATTTAGGTTTGCAGTGAATGCAGCACATGACAGCAAATGTTAGAGCTTATAAAATCAATTGACAGGCAATTAAATCAAGCAAACATGCCTAATACTTTCTTTTGAAAGTACATTTACTTTATTTGGACCATTTTTCAGCCAAAACAAGCTAATTGAAATTGTCACCTCGGGCTCTGGGATAAAAAAGCAACATTTTTCACTGTTAATGACATTTTATAAACCAAAACAATGACTCGAATAATGAAAAAAGTACTCTGCAGATTAATAATAACAGACATGAATCATTAGCTGCAGCCCTAATAAACACAGCATGTCATTGTGCTGACAGTCACAGTAATCTGGTTGGCTCAACAGTGACCCAGATGTGAAAGCAGCGGCTTTGTGACAGAAGGTCACTGGTTGTAATCCGCAAACAATCTGTCAGGAAACATGACAGAGAAAGATAAGACCAAAAAGAAAGAACACAAACATACGACTGAGGTTATCACAAAAAAAAAAAAACATAACAGCAAATGTCTGGATGACAGCAAGAGCAGTTAGGTCTGGGAAAAAGGGCTTTTTAAATTTGAATGTTACTCCCCTTCTGTAAACAGTTAGCGTCAGAGTGCCCCTGAGCGAGGTGTCCAGCTGCTGCAGTGAAGCTGCAAAGTGGTCGACAGCAGAGGAAGGAATAAAAAGAGGCTAAGCTGCATCAATGGACAACCGAGGAGTAGCTTTAAAAAACAGCAATTAATTAATGTTTTATTAAAATTCTTCCCAAATTGCAGCCAATTGTTCATTATGTTTCCATCTGGGGGTCCTCAGCATGAAAACATTTGGGACTCCCTGAAAGAGAGGATGATTTAGCATCTAAATAACCCTGCAGTGAGTTCAGACTCTCCCTGCCAACATGTGATATAATAAGCCTTTTTTAATAAGGCACAGAAAGAGAATTAACAGCAGTGCAGATGGCCTGGCTCCCATTAACAGATCCCTCAGACTGTGTGTGTCTTTGCATAACTGAACAGAAATGAGTGTGCAGTGAATGGATTAATAGATGACTTATTTTACGTGCTACGGATGCGCATTAGTGTGCACGGACGGGTGTGTTCAACCACTTCATGCACAAAAAGGTGTGGCAGTGGAAAGACACACACTTGCCAACTCCACTTCCTGCCACACAGTAGGTAATCAAAGAAATGAGGAAGTGCTTCCTCCAATCACTCATCCTGCTGAGAGTCATTAGAGGTTTTTAGCTGATTACAGCTACAGACTCTGCAGGGTTGAGTGGCTGTTACATACAGAGAGAGAGAGAGGGTAACTTCCAAAAGTGAGAAGCTGAAAACACCACTGATATATGAGCATCTTCTTCAGCATCCTCGGGTTTGATTGCAAAGTTTGTAGGACTTTAATACATGTTTCTGTATTCAAGACTTTCTCAAAACTTGCAGATACAATGGAAACATACAGGGGTTAAAGCTAACTTGCAGTCTCTCGTTGATAATGAGGTAAGCTGGTAGATTAAGACAAATCTATAGTATAATTACGTGCAGTGAAGGTGCAAAACATGATGCAAATTTAGTCCAATAAACAGTGTTGCACCCAGGCACAGTGTCATCAGAAGTTTCTTGAGTTACGCTGCAGAGCTTCTGGATATTTTCATATTTTTGGAGCCAAAACTGAGTAAAAAATAATTGTGTTTAGTTACATACAGAGCACACAGCATATAACATGCTCAGTGTTTCTCACAAGTGCTGTTGGATTATTATGATCCTGGAGGAAGAGGAGAATAGATGAGGCGGTGCAGCGAAGCAGCAAATTAAAGCACACTGAGACCTTGACAGCCATTATATTCAGTGGTTAGAGGGAAACATCTGCTTTGGTGGATACAGTGTCCAATCCGCCGCGGCCCGAGGCTTTAAGACGCATTATATGTATTAAATATCAAGTGATATCTCCTTTGATAACTTCAACATTTTCCATCTAAGGATCAATGGCTGCTGGGCTCAGGGGAAGCTCTGTGTTTCTCAAACATGGATGCACTGTTGGTTATATTACTTGCAGCATGTTTCCTCTAAACTATATTCCTTCTGCTTTGGATGCAGTGAGTCGTACCAAATGGTGATGACAGCATGGTGGGGATAATAGCACGGGAAAAGTTTTGTTTACCTTGATTATGTGTTGAGATTGACTGCAAAAAAGTGTGGATTTTACCAAGCCCCTACTCTTGCATACAAATTCTCCAGTAATGTACAAATGCAAATTTAAACTAACTTTGAGCTTCCACTAAAACCTGACCTGAACTTAGCTGAATTATCAGCAAAACTACAACTCAGCGCTTTCTACGGCTATCTTCGATAAATGCCATTAGAAATTCTCTTTGCTGGAAGTGTCGAGCTTGCATTAACGGCAGGGCTTTGTGATCCCCATTATGCCCTGCATAGAAGGTAACAAGAAACAGGAGATCTGGCTTCGATTTAAGATCAGGCAGCTGTGTGAGATATTGAATAAAAACCCACTTTGGGACATTGGTGATATTTTGGACACAAAAAGAGACATGGAACATCCCAAACTTCATTAAAAAGTGCTCAGCTGTCTGAGATAATGACAAAAGGATGATATAATCATATGAAAAAAAAATACAAAGGAGAGAAGCCTGGAATGTGTCAGAGCAGCAGCTGCTGAAAGATGACGAGTCACAGAAGTAGTGACAAAGTGAGCCCCACTGTCGGGTCCAGTGTGGCAGATAAGAGCCGCTCATTACTGCCTATAAGCACGGAGCTTATCAGGAGGAGCTGGATGAGCTGGCAATAAGGAACGAGGCCTGCCAGCTGGAAAACTCACAACTCTTCTTTCTGCATTAGCACTGCTGCTTTGGTTTTATCTCCACTCATGTATCTGCTGCTTTTAAAGTTTATTTCCTATTCCCTTTTAAGAAATATTAAACTGCAGGGAAGGAGAGATGTGAGGGCAGAGATAGGGGAGGGGGCAGGGTTTGCACATTTTAAGGAAGTCCTGACTCACATCTGAGCTGTTGTCACCAGCAGCACGCTGCCAGGACCGAGGAAAAACAAACAAGCAACACACAGAAACTGGAACGCTTTCACATGCAGGACCGTGTGCACACCTGATCAAACAACAATCAATCACTTACGGAACAGCATGATGTTAACAAGAGTTATTTATATGTCTTCATACAGGAAGCTGCAGGATGAGGTGGAGGTGAGGAATGAAGGGCCGTCAACACTAACAAATATATTGATAACTATAATGATGTGAACACTGATGAATGATAAAGAACGTACTGCATGCTCCATCTGTGTCGGAAACACCCGAAAATGATCAGTTTTACAAAAAGGGTGCAGTTAGAAACAGGAGGAAAAGAAGCACTTGATTTAGCTTTAACTAACCATTCTTCTTACTCATAAGAAGAATAACAAACAGTTGAAAAGTAGCCATAGTTATAAATACTGGATATAGTACAGTGGAGTATTTTGATTGGCCGTCACTCATCAAATCACTCTAAAAGTGATCTCAGCAATAAACCTAACCACCTAAATTACAACCTTTTTTAAATATATATTTATGGTCTTACGGTCTTTACAGTTATTTTCCTTGATGTGGACAGCTCTTAACACATCATTTCTTCACTATAAACACCTCAAACTGCATTACCACTCTTACACCAGGGCCATTAAATCAATTAAAATCACAATTAAGGTTTTAAAGAAGACTATTTTACTCCAGAGTCCTGTGCCGACAGAAATGTGCAATATATACTAAACTTTTGCAACACCAAGAAACTTAAATTTTGTTTTCTACTTTCTACTACATTGCATAAGACATTAACTCTGTTTGTGCGTATAAAAGTGCCTCCCCTTTCGTTGGAAAACTATCTGAGGGAGGCAGATAAAAAACAAACAAACAGAAAAGTCCTGTGACCAAAGGCAGAGATTTTAGTATTTGTTGTGATATTTGCACTTGCAGCCCAGAATAAGAAAATCTCAGAGTGTTTATTTACCTTCACACAGAGCTGGACTGGTCGTCTAGATTACCAAAACAAGCTCCACCACTCTGACCTTTTCTCCTGCCATTTAAATGGCACAAAGAGCGGCCGAGGAAGGAAGGAACTGCATTGTGGAGCGGACTGCTTTTAGAGAATATGCACTCTGAAATTGTATACTGTCACATTTAGATAACCTTTAACAACACATACTGACTCAGTGGTTTACGTCATTCACAGTGACACATCACTCTGAAATCAGCGTTTCTGAAAGTGTTAAAACCTGTTGTGAGAAATTGACTTGCAGTGAAGAGTTATTGCCTGGATCTGAAGCTGAATGTTTTTAGTCAGTGACATGTAAACCAACATTTGGGAGTAGTTTGTAAGCACTATGGATCAAAGAATGACATTTTATTATTATCTAATAATTTAACCAAAAACCCAATTCTGTTGTCACCCCAGAATATGTGTTCAGTGTTTCTTTGAAAAAAAAGGAATTATTTTGTATATTTTTATAGAAATATTTCTGCAAGAACATGCATTTTTCACTTAAATAATAGTGCTACATAAAAGTGTGGTGCTTCTTTATCAAGGAAAGCTCTAAGTTGTTGCATACTCTCTTATATCATGGTTATATTGCACTTACAGCATTTAAAGAAAAGGAAGAACTTAAAGGTTGCACACTGGCTCTGTGAAAGTATTATTGCAGTCATGGTTTACTGAACCTGGTGGACAAACTGTGAAAGGAGTGTCAGATTGACTTGCAGACAAAATGACATTTAAAAACCTGCAAAATGTGGAACAAATCTGTCCAGTATCAGGTTTCACAGATAATTCAGCGAAGCAGTAGCAGTGCTCGATGATTACTTTTGTTTGCCACGGCAGAATTGATATTTATGTCACATTTGTATTCAGGTCAAAGTTCCATAAACTGTAAAAAGCACTTTTCTATGCATGTGTAATTTGAACTTATACGACACTAACGTCTATTCTACACACAAAAACAGGAGGTCTACACCCAGTGGCAGCACCACACAGAGCTGGTTTCTATTTTCTGTCTGGCTTTTGTTCAGCAGCAGACTGAGCTAATGATTTCAGGAACAAACACCCCCACTGACCAGAGTCAGATAATCAGCCGCCTCATTTCACCGAAGCTGTGTTTGTCTGCACCTCTGTGGCTTCAGGGTGAAAGATCGACATCGCATGTTCGACAAAACTTTTTATTTAGAGGTCAGATCACATAAACATGATAGCTACTTGAATGACAGTGAGAACAGGTGCTAACAAACCTGACAGCTTTTTAAACACTGAAAATAGATGTTTGGGTTCAGACCTCGAGTCAGCTGCTGAATGCTGATCCTCCGGCTCATCACTGTAGAAACGTAAACATACTCTGGAGAATCTTGTTGATTTGTTTTTAAAAGATGAATATGTTTCTGGCTTCATCCTCGACCGGCACTGACTAAATATCTGGTAAACAAGCTTAGTGTTTGATCTCACTTTAAACCGTATTTCTTTTTAGTTTAAATTTAAATTTTGTTTCATATTTATTCTCATTATTATAGACCCAAGATCTTTCTCGTTGTCAGTGTTTTTG